>JAMKCH010073170.1:0-21844 GCA_023653785.1 Ophioderma brevispina | reverse complement strand
CAACCATGGCCTTCGCTTTCTTGAAATCTGTTTTTTGTTTTTTTTTGCTTAAAAAATTGACCTCTGAGGGCGCTTTCCCATAAACGGTGAGCCAATTGTTAGTGATTTTAACATTCATAAAGTTGAAGAGAGTTTTAAATTATGAACACTGGCTGAAAATTTGACTGGGTGGTGTTTGTGGTTTGACAACTGTAGGCGTTTTAATGTCCAAAAAAGTGCCCTCCATTGAAACCACCACTAAGAAAAAGTTTTGTTGACCCCATGTACATTCCATGAGAGTTGTTTTTTACAAAATAAAATAATAAAAAAAAAAAATATATTGTAAATGGTAGGGGGGGGGGGCCCAGGAAATTGCTAAGTGTTACCCAGCTCTAATCTTCAGAAATGATGAATCAACATTCTGATGATGGCCCACAAGTTAAAATTTAAACTGTTGAAATTATATTACCTTTTTTGGGAAAGCGCCCTCACACAAATCAAACATTTTAAAGCTAAAACTGCCATAATATCGAGAAAACGAAAAGTCGTGGCGAGATAGAATTTGCATAGCATGATTCCTTGCAGGCACAAACGGGGTTTTGCCACAAAAATGAGGTGATTTAACAAAAGCCTATCAGCAAGGTATGGTTCAAAAATATGATTTTGGCCAATTTGTTGGGGGCCTTTTGGGATTTTTCGTTGGGCACCCCTGGTTTTTTCGCACATTTTAATTTTTTTCTTTTCTTCGAAATGAAAAGCAATTAAAGTCCATCAGTCTAGCCTGTGTTCGAAGTGAACGAAACTATGACCCAAATATGAGACCCCTTATAGCCAACCTCTATTGTAGATATACTACAGTCAGATGTGGAGGTATTTAAACTGGGTTTTGTGGCGCATTAGTGACCCAAAGGACCCTGACAATTCCGGCAAACTTTACTTTAAAAGTGCATTTGATGTGCACTTTATTCCCTACTTGAACAAGGCGACTCGTATGTACTTACCGATGCATAAAATATGTCCCCGCCGAATGTTGCGATAACTAACAGGTTAGTACTTGCAACTTCAACACCTTACACTCTCCCCAATACCCCGCAAACACTCCACCCCCTCCCCCAACAACCCCGCACAACCCACGCCCTCCCCACCACCCCCACAACTCCCCACTCCCACCCCCTCCTCGCCCCACACCCCCCGCCCCCGCCACAACCTCCATCAAAACCCCACCCCGCTCCTTAACACCACACCCAACCCACCCCCCCTTCACCCCCCCACGCCCCAGACAGACCCCCCATTCCCTCTCCCCATACCCTCTAACCCTCCGCCCCTTTCCCCCACCACCCCCTGCACCCCCCCCTCCTTCCCCTCCCCACCCCGCCGCACCCCTCCCCTCCCCGTCCCCAACCACCATGCAACACCCCACACCCCCCCACACCCTACACCCCTCAAGTAATTAACCATATCCCCAACCCCCTCCCCAACACCCCCCTCAATACCCAACCCCAACACCCCGTCAATAACCCAACCCCACAGCCCCCTCAATTACCCAACCCCCACTCCCAACACCCCTCCCTCAACACCTCCCCACCCCCTCCCCAACACCCCCACTCCCTTCTTCCAACCCCCATACCCACCCCCTTCCCCAACACCCAACCCCGCACCCGCCCTCCCCAAACACCCAACCGACCCTCGCCCACACCTCCAACCCTCCCTCCCCCTAACCCCCCTCACCCCATCCCCCCCCCTCCAGAAGTCCCCCCCCCACCTTCCCCCCCCCCCTCACCCCCTCCCCATAGCAATAGTATCTCATGTAGCGAAGGATTTTTGCCTATCCGATGTACCGTTTCAGAAGATCCAGCAATTAACCCATATTTAAAATTCGGCATGTGCATACCTAAGCCGCAATTATCACATACTTTCAAATTGCAAAAAGATGTTCCCCATGATAACTATTATGTCAAGCGCAGGAATTTGAGTATCCATGTAACCATTACAAAAATATGCAATTACGCTGATCTGCATAGGTAATTAGCTCATTGCATACCACTATGCCCCAAATTACGCCCAAAATCTAACAGGTCAAGACTCTCATCTCCGCTTTCTTTACCAAGTTAACATACTAACGCCTGCCAGAACTCCAGAAAACTTGTACCCGGCCTTTGCAGGAAAATTCCAATAAATTATGCAAATTAGATACTTTAATTAGCATATTTTAAACGACACAATCTGAATCAGGGGTGAAATGGAGGCAGCGGGAAGCTGGATCTACCCTGTGCCTCCCTCCTCCCGCCTCAGTGTTTCTCTTTCCTCCAATTTACATCATTGTCTCCCTTACTGAACTCCAGAGTAAATGTATACCACATGGTTTAACATTTTTGTCACCAACGGACGAACGGACTAACGGACGCTGCTCATTTCATAGTCCCCGGTCCGAACTCGTTCGCGGAGAAGATTAATTAGGACGTCAGCAGTAATTAAGGGTCACTAAATGGCCCAATACTGTTAAACCCAAAATGAGCAACCCGCATATATTTGGGGGCATTATTTGGATATTAGGATGGTGATGGCTACTTGGCCTTGGCGTACTCTATGCTCTGCAGGGGCAACTGCCATCCTTGTGAGTAATCCTTGCCTCTCTCCTCTCCGTGTAATTAGTGATTTCTTACATTGCCAATTTAGCAGAGAAACAGAGGCCATACTGTACGACAAACTTGAATATATGCTTGCCCCCACCCCCAAAGAATGATCTGTTGTCCCCCTACCCCTCTGCAAAAAAGATGGTTATGCAACTTGATGCTCAGTGTTCAACTTCCCCATGGATTGTCAATCTTACATGACAAGTTGCAGGCCCTTGACAATTTCATGCATGCAGGGTAGGACAGGTCAAGTTTTCATGACAGGTAGCTGTAATGGGACCTAATTTCAGAGACAGTTTGAAGCGTGTTTACTTGGAGATAGCTACAGGTTGATATGTGGATTTTTGATAGCTAAGTTATGCCTAAAGGTTAGGTGTCTAGAGTTGTGACATCAATGGCCAACATTCATGGCTTATATTTGACCAATATAGCTACTGTACTTCTGACAGTATTTTCTCCTAGAGAACTGTGGATGATTCGCAATTGGCATACACTACATCGTTGGGCAAGATTGCTAAGATGGTTTTTGCCAGTTGGGCCAGATTGCCAAGATGGTTTTTGCCCTCACTGCAAAAACAGTGCACTAAGGGAGGGTCTATAGCAGCAAAACCAAAACCCCCATGAAGCAGAGAATATGGGACAATTCTCTGGAATGTATTTGAATGTTGGACAAATTTGACACTCTGCCACGTATGCAATGTTCCCGTACGACTTCAATTAATTTTGCCTAACAGGCCATTTTTTTCAATGGACCAACATAAAGCAAAAGAGGCAAAAAGCAATAAAGCTCGCTACAGCCTTTTCACAGAGCTTTGATGAGACAATTTGGAGGGTGCTATAGTTAATTCAAGTTGAAAAGGGAATTTACACAATTAATAAAAGCTTAACATTAGTGTGATGCAGGTGGCTCAGTATCGTCACTGTCAGTAATTGTAAATTTCCGATTTGAAATTACTTTTTCCTAACTTTTACTTACCGAATTATAACAATACTATATTGCACATATTCCCGGACTAGGACCTATATAACGCCCAAGATTACAATAAGATGTTCATGCTTCCATATACGCGCCCAACCCTATCGTAACATCTCTGATTCACCGTTATTTCCTACAAAGTCCCTCAACGTGAGGCATAGCAATAACGGTGGGGATGGAGGGCGGGATTCTAAAGTCGGTAAGTATAAAAGTTAGGAAAAAGTAATTTCAAATCGGAAATTACATTCCCTACACTTTTTATTAATTACCGACTTCTAACAAGAACTATAGGCATCGAATCCAGCCTATTGGAGGTGGGCGTTCTATGTCTCACTAAAGCATTAGACCACACGCAACCCATCAAAATAATTTGTAATCAAAATTCACACATTGCTATATCCTCCAAAACAAAAATGTCTACATACCAGTAAATAAGATTATAGGCCATTCTATCGTGACATATAAGAGCATAAGATTTAAGGTCCTTTCAAGGGGGGGAAAAGACATATAATTTACACATATGGCCTATCAGAATTTTGGGCTAAACAAGCAATTACCTACTATTTTAAATTACCGCCTCAAAGAAGTAAGGACAAATCTGATTCCAACCTTCCCAAGCAATTCCAGGAGAGACCTGGAAAATAGTCCTATCCCTTGCAACATCACTGAGATAGTATAAAACTGACCAGTCTGAGGATATGGAGCTCAAATAAGACTTGCAATATGAATTTAAATGAGTCAAAGGTGCCAACAAAATAATACTGCTTACCCCTCGAATGTAATAAATAGTTTTTACCAAACACCTGGGTTGTTCTATTGAAAGCAATACCCTACAAGCCTACAGGGTACATGAAAATGTCCTTAGGCCTGCATGGTCACAAACAATATGAGGCTTGATTAAAAACACCCTCTTGTCTAAGGGTTCTTTCAGTCATTCTTAGTCTGACGGGGTCATGTTTAAGCCTTCTCGCGGCGGCCCTGTTAAGGTCAATCACCGGTTGTGGCTAACTGATTCAACAACTTAAGTCCAAACATCGTGTTTTAAAACCCCACAGTGAACATCTTGAAGACCCACCCTCACTTCTAGGCGGCTGAGTACTACAGAGGAACTTTCCTATGGCAAGCACCAAAGTTTGTATCCTGCAGGCTGAACGTTGAGGGTCTCACCATGCTAAGCGTGACCATCATCTTGAAGCTCTCCAGGGAGAACGAAGTGAATATCATCCTCCTCCAAGAACTCACTGCGAATCTGAAGAGAAGCTGCAAATTGAAGGTTTTGACCTTATTTGTTCATTCCGCACAACAAGATGAATCGCTTCCTAGTGGGGCAAGGCATACAAGTGAGATTAACCCTGCAATCTTACAATGAATTCGCGATCCAGTGGATAAAAATTGGAAGCAATGGGAAACCACTTCCCAACAATTAGAAGCCACCACAGCTGAGGCAGCTTCAACTCCCTTCCCGTAGTTCAGCGGAGCTCCTTAGTCTGCGGAGATTTCAACTGTAGAAATACAGCATGGGGATACTCCACTACTGACAAGAATGGCACAAAGCGGGTCTTGAATGGATTGAAGCCCAAGACCTCCAAATGCTGTTTGATAGTAAGATCCACCTACCTCTATTCTAGCAGTCATGGGACATGGACCTGTCCCGACCTGTCAACAGTCACCAGCGACATCCGATCCCGCTGCTCCGAATGGTCCTCCCTAGATTTCCTAGATCGGGTCATTGCCCTATCCTGGTCACCAGTGACCTCAAGGTCCCGATCTCCAGCCTCTACAAAAGAGATTGAAGTTCAGGAAAGCCAACTGGTCCCAGTTCAAACAACTCACCAGCGAACTGGCATCCACGCTGCCAACCCGCTTCAATCTAACATCAACGATGCATATTCCGACTTCTGCTCTATGCTCCACCAAACAGCTAAATGTTCCTTCCACGAGCAGAAGGATACCCTACACCCCCTGTTAAAGGGACAGGAATGTACGACGAGATGTATACAAAGCGTATTGTAATACCAACTGCGATACTGAAAGAATAGCAAAGGGCACAGCTACTGTATCTGCTTGGCCAAAAGAGACGCACCCGATGGGAGGAGGAATTCCAGTCTCACACTTTAACACCCACTCAAGCCGCAAGGCCCTGAACACCACAACAAGCGCACCGGGCGTAGCTGTCCCCAGCTAAGACGTTGTCTTTCTCTGCAAACTCCATCGCTTCAGTACTTTCAACAAGGGAAAAGTGGCAAATACACACGACCACAGGCGAAGCCCACTCTTCCTCGTGCCGTTAATGCAGAGATTAAACAAGCTTCTACAAACCTCTCAACCGTCAAGCCCCATGTCCGAACCATTCACCTACAATTAGAATAATCCGAAGCAAATAAAGTTCTCAAGAATGGAAAGCTCCTGGCAATGACAACATCCATACCGAATTCTTGAATAATATGGCACCCGAAGCTTTGCGATGTCCAACGCTTCCTTTCTACTTGCATGGGACATCAACTATTTCCCTCCAGATGGCAGGAGCTGTTGGGGGGGGGTTGGTGGGGGGGGGCTGTTATGGGGGGGGGGGGGGGGGGGGGGGGGGGGGGGGGGGGGGGTGTTCCCTCACCCTTTGTTTTTTTATTCGCATAGTGTTTCAAAGGTTCATGCAATCCTGAGCCAGAAACCAGCAATTACCCAAGAGTTACAGACCCATCTCGCTACTATCTCAAACTCTATAAGCTGCTTGATCGAATGATCTCGTCAGGATCCATGAATACAACAGTCGAGGGCAAATTTACCTTACCCGCACCCGGACTGGATTTCGAAGAGGTAAATCACCAACTGAATAGATAGCAAGACTAGTTACTGACATCGAGACAGCCTTACAGAAGAAGTCACAGAAGTTTGGAGCAGTCTTCATTGACCTAACTGCTGCGTACGATACAGTCTGGCACGGAGGTCTCTACCTCAAGCTCCTCAAAATCTTACCTGATGACAAGCTTGTCAAGTTCTTATTTCTGCTCATCCAGACGATCTTTCGTCCTGGAGACATCGAATTGGCAATGCAGTAGTAAATCGCAACTTCGGAATGGGGTCCCACAAGGTTCTGTCTGTCCTGGCACCCAGTCCTCTTCAACATCTAACGTCCTCAGATATGCCAAAGGGAGATTGGTTCGCGAGTACTTCCCTACGCAGAAACGACACGGCACTTGGATTAGCTGCTGATTCCTTTGAGTCCTTAGAACAGTGTATGCAGAAAGACCTAATCACGTAACCAATTCTTCAACCGATGGCACTATTGAAAAACCAGCCAAACCCAAGACCGTCAGCTCTGTTTTCCACCTTGCAATCGATGCGCAAAAAGAGAACTAAACATCACTTCTAGATGAGAAAAACTGTCACTGACCCACACCGAGTACCTTGTCGTCACAATGGACCGCAGCCTTGCTTTCGGTCAACACGCCGGGGCAGTTGCTGCCAAGACTCAGTCTAGTGTCAACCTCCTCCTAAGGCTCGCGAACTGGATGGGGTGCATCCTTTGACATCACCTTACATACATCAACATTTAGCCCCCTCTTTGGCATACTCCACTGCTGAATACGCTGCACCATTATGGAGTCACAGCGTACATTCAACCAAGATTGGTGTCGTTCTGAATGATGCATAGCTTGTTTAGTGGTTTGCCTTTTGGTGACGCCTGTAGACTAGCTTCCAATTCTGTCTGGCAAAGGCTCTCCTTGCAAACCTTAGTAGGACCCTTCAGACGATCAAGCTCGCCAAGACATGTGATGAACCTGGATAGTCTCATCCCACCACCAACACCCTAGAGATCAAGACTTCCACGGAATCACTTTGCTACCCAATCCATGACCTGCAGTCACGGTATCCCTAGCGATCATCTGGATCAATGACAGATGTTATGAGTGCAATGGTCATCGTCTACTTTGAACCTAAGCAGTTTGTTGACAGCCCATCTAGCAAGGCCCCACAAACCAGGCTGTGACCTTGATGGAAAGCATGGGTCAACCTTAACACACTCAGAACTGGCGTTGGACGTACAGAGAACTTCCTTCACAAGATCGGAGTAGGACCATCACCAAACTGCGATTGTGGAGAGCCACAACCATTAGCCACATCATTCATAGATGACTGTGAGGATTTTAATAAGTACCCCACTACAGGAATTCCAGGGCCTGATCAACCTGGATGATGACACTATCAGCTGGTTAAAGACGGATCTTCGACTGTGATTTTGGACTTGCACGACCGAACGAACGAGGCTGAACGTTTAGATTTGAGCCTAGCTACACTCTAGTAATTTGCCCCTCCTTTCAATGACATTCTGCCGCAACAGGCCACGTAAGTCACTTCGTTGAAGACACTTACTCGTCAACCAGAAATTACCTCAAAAGGCTAGTTGTCTGTCCTAACGAACTATAAACTGATAAACAGTACAATGATTTCTATCACACATTCACAACTTTGATGGGCAAAAACTCTAATTGCAATTACATTTTCTTTATGGAGGCCTCGGATGACACATTCTAGGAATCGGTTTGCTTTAGGTCTTTTGCCTGTTTCACAGGAGTCCCTTGGTAATGTTAGGAATTATAGATATTCTGTTCCTATAACCAGTCAGTGGTACCAGTAAAAAAAAATCTTGTCAAACAAAGATTATACGAAAAACTGTTGCAATTACTATGCAGGAATGGTTTTAACAATCCCCCTATACAACTGTAGTTTGTATGTAACTTATTTGCTTGGGTGCCTTGCTGATATCACAATATTTTCAGCTTTTTCAGAACACACTCTTCCATGACTGTTTTCAGGCTACTATGTTTAAGACACATGGGTCTGGGTTGGCCATATTTTTGGGCTAATTTTTTTGTTTAATGTATATAGCCTTCGGAATTTTGTGTTATTGGCAATAAATCAATGCGTGGTCATTCCCACACCTTGACACAAAGCCGCTGCTGTTTTGTAATTTAACCGCCACAACCTGCCTTCCTATTATCAAAGATGCGCATAATAAATATCCTTATGATGACCTCAGTCTGTACCAATTCAGTGGCTTGTGACAAACTTTTGACTTGGGATTTCCCTCCCGTGTTTGCACAGTGAGAACTATTTGATCATTAATTTTCCTAAAAATTCCAATGAAATTTTTTTGAGTTGAATTAAGGTCACTGCTATCATTTCCTGATTGTATAGCAAACCCTCCACTCGAGGATATTGCAAGCGTTCATCATTCAAATGGTTGTACATCTCGGCCTTCTAAAGTACTCTGTGTTGTCACGGATTATGTACTCCATGGGCAAAATTCCCACTTTTAGTCTTAAGTTGGCAGAGACCCCAAAAATTACTGGACTCAAACTACCATTGTCCTATTTAGCTCTATTTTACGACTGACTGTCAGTGCCCCAATGAACTGAAGAAAAATTGGTATGGTTTTCATGTCCATGCAATCAAATTCACGGAACTACAACTATCTTTAGTATAAAAATCTTATCAGTGGATCTATGCCTAAAAAGCTGTCCTTAAACTCAACAGCCTAAGAAAAAATGCTGTCGCTAACCACCATCTCTGCACAACATCACACACAAAGTTGTACTTAGCTATTGTCTGCAAGCTTCAGAATGATATGAGCTGGCAATTCCGATTTGTCTCTAAACACTATCTCAATTGTTTTGACATTCAATAGCATGGATCAACTCTCACTGCAATCAAACTATCAATGACTGATAGGCTTGCGAAAGGTTCCACTGTATTAATCAGCTACCTACACTAATGAATTGGCTGTGGAAACCTTGAGACAACAGTTTGATTGGTAACAGTCTGAACAACAAAGTTTCTGAATACAACCTATTCCTTGCATTACAAACCTCAGTTTTTGTGCTCAGGATGCGTTGGAATGCAAATCCATTTCACTTATTAAGGTCTAAAATGTGGGACCCAGCTTTGTAGCAAAATTTGCAATTTTCTGGTAACTTCCCACACGCATTCCATGGTGCTACAAGTTAAACTAATTTAGTCCAGGCTCATGCATGTATATATCCTTCCGATGGAAAATTAAACCAAAATGGCTTTAAACTGTTAAAGTCACTGATCCGGATTGTCGAGAGTTAGCTCTAAAGCAATTTTCATAATTAGAATAACATTTGTGTGGCGGGTGGAATGGTAGGATAAAAAATACCGAAACCTTCGTCCTGTATCATCAAAACAGTATTATCTTAGTTAAAAGGACGAACCATATGTTCTGCATTAAGTTCTTTCGATGAGGTGGGAGAAGCTGATTTCTTGAGGAACGAGAGGAATCAACAAAGAGCGACTTTGTTTGGCAATTCGAACCCCCAGAATGTTATATCTAGTAAACCGTAGGACGAGAGGAGGAAATGGATAAAAAGATAGGGATGAAAATGGTTACCCCCAGAAGGTGCTATTAGCAAGATAATCATTGCTCTGGGCAAGTTCGATACACAGACCAGCTACCAAATGCTGGGGGCGGCAGTATGTTTGGGTCACGAAGTGGAAGTATCGAGGATCCAGGATCGTGGAAGGAGACAAAAAAGGCTCAGCGAGTGCTAACGGTGTATACGAGTTGGCTCGCGAACAAGAAAGATTAAGGGGGCAGGAAATATAGTAAAAATGAAAAAAATTCGTGGGCAAATTTTTTGGGTGGGTGAGGGAGTTAAGCAACTGTGGGGAAGTCGGGAAATTTTCAAATGGCAGGAAACTAAAGGTGAGGAGTGCGAGAGGGGGCGCGGAGCTTTAGCAGAGTACCCCCAACTTCCTGCAGATCAACATACGACTCCATTGTCAGAAATGGCTTCAAACGTTGAGGAATATTTTAGAGTTTATTGCAAAACCTTGGGAAACAAGTAATTTCCCAACACCCCTTGCATCATTTGCTCTTATTGAATCGCAAATATTTTTGAAACCCTGCAAATTTAAAATTGGCTAAGATACCTTGGTAATCGAAACTCAAATTCTTTGTTTAACTGTCCTACTTTAGGGTTACCACTTTGAAGTACGAGTAGGATGGAGTGGGCTTGTTGTGATTTGATTGCCTTAGATGCCATTTAGTTTTTTAACATCTTCAATTTTCTTACTTGTACAGGATTTCAAAATGATCACATATGTGTTGAGGCTAAGAGGGGCCTGAGCTACATTGCCCCTTCCTCGATATCTTGTCTTAGTTGCGACATAATCATTTGCCACTTGTGCATCTCTAGCAGCAAAGTGTAACATTTTTTTTTGTGGCCAATGTGATATCCATCCAGTGTAGGCTGGAATATAAAAAAAACCCTTGCAACCAAGATATTACTTGCACTTTGGTTGGTATTTTTTGTGTCACATGAATGATAGTGTCGATTGCTTCAAAAGCATAAACAGCATGAATTTGACTTAAATTACAAGACTGGTAGACTTGTTATATTTGTGCAAAAAACCTCAGCAATATGGATGTCTATCTTTATCAGTGGAGGTTTCTTCAAGCCCTCTCCCTCCTTGCCCACTTAGTATTTCAAAAGCTCGCTTTAATCTTGACGATCATATGTTAGTTGCAAACTTGGATTTTGAAATGTCCATACTGTGCTTTTCAAATTCCCAAGATCCTATACAGAACTGCTTTGCATTTGTTGGAAGCTAACACAGCCCTTCATTGACATTTTAGGATTTCTTTATTTTATCCTATTGACCAACTCATCTCCATTTTCAAGAGTTATTGGTCCCATTCTTGCTGGCCTTTATTTACAGCTGCTGGGGATTTCTGCACTATCCTTGAAGCCATTTGATTCAATGGAATATGTTTATTTACAGCTAAGGTTCACACAAGAACTTGTAGACTAAAACTCTTAAGTAGATGTAAGTATTAAATTACTTACAAGGCTTGAATTGCTTGTTGAAAAGCATGGATCATTTCATGATATTTGCTGAGATAGTTTTTTACAGCGTAAGATCACCATTTGATTAATAAACTCTTTTAAAAAAACAGAATTTACTCTATTACCAGGCTTGAAAAGCTTTCTTGATGGAAATGACATTTTTTTGTGTTGACTTTTATAATAGTTATGTTATCATTAATTAGGTTCACCTGGCCAAGAATCAGTAAGTCACAATCTTCAAGTATTTTCACTCAATGAACCAAAGGTTTGGAAAGTTGGCTGGATTGAACCGATTAAACTATAATTATTTCCCATAATCGAGTCTAGATGAAGTTTTGTTTTTTGGTTTTAAGTTTAACCCAAGAACGCAGACTAAAACTCTTACTTAGGGGTTTTTCATCATTTCACCAGGCTTTTTCAAAAGCTTGTGGATTGAACCAATAAATCATTAATTGGCCATAATAGATAGTTTTAAAACTTAATTTCCTTACGAACCGCAGAGAATTTTGAAAAATGTGTTTCAATTCTTACTAATTTCACCAGGCTTCAAACGCTTGCTAGATTAAACTGATAAATCGTATTAATTGCTATGATCAGCTATTCTCAGGCCGTTCAAACACGAAAACCAGCAGACTGAACCAACCAATTACTTGCTTTGCAGAATCTTGGTCCAAGTTCACACCCAAGACCATAAACTCTTATATTTTTCAAAATCATAAATTTTTCCCAGGTTTGAAAAGCTTGTTTGCCCTTCCCCCGATGAATCATAATTGCTACGACAGAGTTACCAATTTTGTCCCAAGAACTACCCCCAAGTACATAGAGTAGGCTAAATTCTTTTATATTAGTTTAACAAGGCCTGAAAAGCTGCTTGTTTGAACCACGACAGATTCTACAAAGTTCGTCCAAGAACTACTCAAGTATAGAGTAGGCTAAAATTCTTTTAGATTCATTTACAAGGCTAAAAAGCTTGCTTGTTGAACCATAGATTATATTCATTGCGAGTAGATAGCCCTATCATACGCTAAGGCGCACTGTGAACCAGTAATATTGAACCAATAAATCAATGGGGGATTGCCATGACGGAATAGTCTACAGTCAAAGTTCTCCCAAGAAACCATCAGACTAAATCTTTAGAATTTTTAACTCTTATTCATTTTATCAGGTTTGAAAGGCTGAATTGAACCAATAAATTATTTGCTAATGATCTAGATATCCGTATGTCAGCAAAGTTCACCAAGAAACCAGCAAGCAGGAGATTGAACTGATAAATCATAATTGCTAAGATTAGTCTTCATGTACAAAGACCTCCAAGAACCCAGTAACAACTTCTCTTCGAATTGTCGTTCCTATTATTGCTGTAGTAACATGATACTTGGATGGTCATCTACAGCTAAGTTAACACAAGAACTAGTAGATTACAACAATGGAGTTATAGTAAATAATTTCAATTTTGATGATAGTTTGTCTATAGTTCATTTTCACACAACCCGTAGTCCTTTTTTAACTTTTTCACCAGTTTGAAAAACTTGCTGGCTTGACCCATGACAAATCATATTTTATAAATGAGATCACAATCCAAAACAGCTAAAAGTTCCCACAAAACAAGTGGATTGCACTAAGTTTTTTGAATCCATAGTATTAGCTTTTTTTTTATTTGCCAGCTTGAGAAGTTGCTGGGTACAGGTAATATTGCTTGATTTACAGTCTACAGTTTCAATTTAAGTGTCATTACAAGAAGCAGGATTAAGAAAGAAGCTGCAGTTTTCATCTTTCCAGTGCTTAAAACAAGCTTACTGGATTTAACAGATAGCTACGACGTCTACATCTAAGGTCCACCCATGAGAACCTGTAGACTAAAAACTTACCATATTTTCCGACTGAGATTTTGGAATTATAAATGATGGCCACTTAAGTATGCTTAATCATGTATTTCAGCTTTTTTGCCAGGCCTTGAGAAGCTTACTGGTAACAAGGCGATGATTATACATCCTACAGTTCAGTTCATAAGCAAGAAAGCAGTATTATAGTAGGCTGAGTTTCCATATTTTCCAAGCTTAAAACAAGCTTACACCGGATTCTAATGACTTATAATGATTGCTATCAAAGGCCCCTCATACTAGGAGCTTGAAAGCAGGAAAGTCTACAAACAAGTTATCACCCATGGAAACCCCTAAGACTAAACCCTTTACCTAAATATTTTGGAGACTGAGTATTCTCAGTTTTGGAATTATAATGATTGCTATCAAAGGCCCCCCACAACAAGAACTGGGAGCATTGAGCATGACCAGTATATGATACGCTGAGTCGCAATTCACACGCGGTAGCCCCGCCTTCCATGTCGCTGTCAACACTTGACCGAACCCCGGTATTATTGTTATTTCTGCCGCGCAAAAGAACGGCAAAGGTTGCAAAATTTGGCAGTCACCTGGCACGTAATTCATTATGCACGTACGTGTGAAAAACTGCCCTAAAGAACACAACAAGCGTGGAAACTCGGCCGATTACACTCTGCAATTTCCTTCGAAAAGGATTCTTCCCCAGATGGTTCCCTTTCAATAATTTCGTTGAGAATCAGGTCCTTTTTGAAAAAAATCATTGTCCCAGTGAAGAAAGCCGCACGCCTTTTCTCCAGGGACGCCCGGAATAACTGGGGAATCAGAGAAATTACGATGTTGGGGGTGTATATGGAAGCACGAAGATCTTATTGTAATCTTTGGCGGTATATAGGTCCTAGTCCGGGAATCTTGCTATATATTGTTATAAGTGTCGGTAAGTAACAAAGTGTAGGGCAGTACCTTGTTTCCTCTTTTCCATCATGGCTTTTTTACAATCTATATAACTAAAAAAACCACTTTGTGGGTTTTGTTTGTTGTTTGTTTGTCCGGCTATTCGTTTCGCCGTCCTTACAATAAACAAAATACATACGGATATGACAAATTTTTGGTATGTGGTAGAGCTCCGACGTACGAGGTTTGTGGTCACATTTTTTCGAGGGGTCCTTTGGGGGCAAAGGTCATCCAGAGGTCATTATTGGGTAATTGGGGTGCCGCGCTTTGATGTATTGATAATGATTTTTGGGTTATGGTTGTAGAGTTTTTCGGGCGCCGTACGAGTTTAGTGGTCACATTTTCGAGGGGTCATTTGGGGGTCAAAGGTCACCGGGGTTCATTATTGGGTAACTTAATTGCACGTGCTTTGACGTATGGATGGTAACTTGTGTAGAGTGGTAGAGTTTCGCCGTACGAGTTTTAGTGGTCACGTTTTCGAGGGGTCAGTTTGAGGTCAAAGGTCATCCAAGGAGTAATACCAGAAACACCCACCGACCCCTTCTTCATGTTTTTCACTTTTCTGTTTCCTTTTACATATGGATAATGAGTTTTGGTATAGTGGTATAGTTTCGCCGTACGAGTGTCAGTGGTCACATTTTTCGAGGGGTCATTTATGGGTGTCAAGGTCATCCAAGGGTCATTATTGGGGTAACTTGGCTGTGCTTTGACAAATGACATGTGTTTTGGTATAGTGGTAGAGTTTCGCCGTACCAGTTTAGTGGTCAACGTTTTCGAGGGGTCATTTTGAGGTCAAAGGTCTTCAGGGTCATTATTGGATAACTTGGCAGCGCTTTGACATATGGAATTGAGTTTTGGTATGGTGGTAGTTTCGCCGTAAGAGTTTAGTGGTCACATTTTACGAGGGTTCTCATTTGGGGGTCAAGGTCATCCAGGGGTATTATTGGTAACTTTGCCGTGCCTTGAAGTATGGTTGAGTTTTGGATGGTGGTAGTTTTTAGAGTTTCGCGTACGAGTTCAGTGGTCACATTTTCGAGGGTCATTTGGGGGTCAAAGGTCATCCAAGGGTAATTATTGGCGTAACGTGGCTGTGCTTGGAAGTAGGATCTGATTTTTGGTATAGTGGTAGAGTTTCGCCGTAGAGTTTAGTGGTCACATTTTCGAGGGGTCTTTGGGGTCAAAGGTCATCCAGGGGTCATTATGGGTAACTTGGCCGTGGCTTTTATGTTGGATATGAGTTTTGGTATGGGGGTAGAGTTTGACCGTACAGTTTAGTGGTCACAATTTCGAGCGGCATTTGGGGGTCAAAGGTCATCCAGGGGTCATTATTGGGTAACTTGCCGTGCTTTGACGTATGGATGAGTTTGGTTGGTGGAGAGTTTCGCCGTACGAGTTCAGTGGTCACATGTTTTCGAGGGTCATTTGGGGGGGGTCAAAGGTCATTCCAAGGTCATTATTGGGTAACTTGGCGGGCTTTGACGTATGGCTAGAGTTTGGTATAGTGGTAGAGTTTCGCCGTACGAGTTTAGTGGTCACATTTTCGAGGGGTCATTTGGGGGTCAAAGGCATCCAGGGGGTATTATGGGTAACTGCTGTGCTTTTAGTATGGATATGAGTTTGGTTATGGTGGGAGAGTTTGACCGTACAAGTTAGTGGTCACATTTTCGCGCGGCGGGTCATTTGGGGGTCAAAGCGTCCTCCAGGGAGTAATTATTGGGTTAACTCGCGTGCTTTGACGTATGGATATGAGTTTGGTATGGTGGTAGCTAGCGTTTCGCAATACGAGTTTAGTGGTACATTTCGACGGGGTAATTGGGGGGTCAAGGTCATCCAAGGTTCATTGGGTCATTATTGGGTAACTTTGTCGTGCTTTGACATATGGATAGAGTTTGGTATAGTGGTCGAGGTTCGCCATTCGAGTTTATTGCGTCACCTTTTCCAGGGCTCATTTGGGGGTCAAAGGTCATCCATTGGGGTCATAGGGTAACTTGGCCGTGCTTTTACGTATGGATATGAATTTTGGTATGGTGGTAGAGCTTTGCCGTACGCGGCTGTGAACATGTTTTGGATGGGTCATTTGGGGGTCAAAGGTATTCAGGGGTCAACTATTCGGTAACTTGGAATAGCTTCATGACTGAATTAAGTGCCAGGGCCACTAATAGGTCGACTACAGTGCCTTCTGAAAACGTTCCAGTATACTCATCTAAAGGGTATACTCAGCTAGAGGGGGCCCGCGCTAGGTATTTTACTAAAATCGTGTACAGCCAAGTTAGAGCTGCCCAAAATTGGCCATTCAGAACAAAAATGTCCTGATTTGGACCTATCCAAAATATTACAGTAAATTTTTTACAGTTTTCTATCCAATCAATCAATTTATTTTCCACTATCAAATTTATACAAATTATAATTATATATAACAAATTGTTTTTTTGCTGATATTTTTATGTTTTTTTAAAATCTGAATTTTTTGTAAAAAAATCCTGAAAAACAGCATAAAATGGACCTAAAATGTGTGATTGGCCGATCAGCCAAGATCGGTACTGCCGATCTACGATCATAAAATGTTGTGAATCGGAGCCGATCAGATCCCGATTCAGATGATATTTTTAAATTAGAAATCGCGCCACAAATCGCAGTGAAATTCGGAATATAAGGGCCTAAAAAATCGCCGTAAAAAGATTCAGCTTAACGTAAAAAAAAAAAAAAAAAAAATAACAAAAAAAAAAAAAAAAAAAAAAAAAAAAAAAAAAAAAAAATAAAAAAAATGTCTGCACCTGCACAGATAAGCCGCACCAGCGACTGCCGACTTTAGGATCGTGTATAACGTTTACATAGAGAAACCAACGAATTATCATGTTTATAAGCATTTAAACAGGATAATTTAATAATAAAATACTAAATTTTATATTTTAAATATTTATAAATATATTCAATGACACTGAAAATCCATGGAAGCAAAGTCAAGAAACGGCCGAAATATTTCCATTTTCAACTCTTTTGTTACGTATGTTTTTAGGTATGTTTTCACATGCAGTGGCTAAATTTTTGTAATAGCACGATAGTGTCATAATAATATGCAGAAGGACTAATATTGGTTTGTCGCGCCCTTTGACTAGTCATATGCTTCCATGGAAGCTACGGCCTGCGGAAGCGTTACTACCAAGGCGACGGGGCTGTTGGATTCGTAACCACGGAAATAGCAAGTCCGAAGGGATACGCTTTGGATACGAAACCCACTCCGACAATACCATTTCAGCATCATCGTATCTTAATTTAATTTTTCTCTAATTGCGCCAAATCTGTTTGTATTAAGTTCATTGTTGTTATCTTTATTATCAGAGTTATCTATATAAACATCCTTATTAAGAAGGAACTAATATTGGTTTGTCGCGCCCTTGTACAGTTATTAGTCGCTATCCTCCATGGAAGCTACGCATCGGCCAAGGGTTTACTAACCAAGGAAGAAGGGGCATGTTGGATTCATACCACCGAACTAGCACGTCCCGAAGGGGACTACGCTCTGATACGGAAAAACCACCTCCGACAATACCATTATCAGCATCTTCATATATTAATTAAATTCGCAAATCGTTTTCAAGTTCATTGTGTTGGACTTATTATCTCTAATCATGTTGGGTTTAAATTAACATTTATCCTATATTAAATATATCAATATCTCTTTATTATTGTAGGGACCGAGCAGGACTAGATGAAGGAGTTGGGATTCTATTCCACAGTGCGGCGAGAACAAAGACTGAAGGTTTCAGATGTTGACTTGCGTTGTCAAATAATAAAAGGGAAAAAAAAAAAGAATGGTCCAATCCCTCTTTTGTGGTATAAATGATGTCAAATCCAAATATAGAATGCTTGTTATTTCATCTGTTCTATTCTTCTCACTCTTCACATTTCCTTGCCGTCTGTGTGATTTACTTAGATAAAAAAATAATAACAGGTATATATAATAAATATAACTAAATGTAATTTAGAATATATATTATCAATATAAACAGAAATATAGTAGTAAATATAATTAAACGGAATAAATTATCAATAAATGAATAAATATCAAAGTACAGTGGGATTAAAATTACTGGACAGAAGTAACCCCCACACGCGTGTAAGTGGCAACAAAGCTCCGCGGAGGTTCGGGCGCATTCTTCAACCAACTACGCATCCGAAACAAGGTGCCGATGTTCTCCTGGCTCCACGCAGTCCACCCCCCCACCCTCGCATCGCGAGTGTTCGATTCTGTCCAACAAATTATTAATCAGACTGTAAATGAAAATGATAAATGTAAACTGAATAAGTATAAATTGAAATAAATGTAACTGAATAAATATTAACTGAAATATAAATAAAAACTATAAACTGATAACAGAGTAACCCAATGAATAAAAATTGATAAGGACACACACTGACATAATTATTAAACTTAATAAAATTATAAGAGAAAACGGATACAAAACTTATTACATACTTAATGAGAGTCAATTTCGGATATAGGCCGTAAGAAAATACAGGTATTCAAAGGTTTAGTGGTGAGGGCCAATAGACGAAAACGTGTGAATCAGTGACTTCAGGTTTAATACATGTGCAAAAAAGGAAATAAAAAATATTACAAATTGTCTCTTTCGTTAGAAAAACTTAGCAGGCAGGGGTTCTAATAGAATTTAGGAGAGGAAACAAACAAGTATAATAGATTGGAAGGATTAGTCAAAAACAACAAAGAGACCTGGAGATATTTGTCTCTGGTCTACCAGCCAAGCACTGACGGGCCCGACGTTGCTTAACTCCGGTGATCGGCCGCTGATCGGAATGGTAAAGCCCACGAACTCAACTTTCACTTTCTCGTCGCAAACCTAAATACTTAAACCTCTGTACTATTTGTGTTACAAAAAAAAAATAGAGGAAGAGACAAAGAAAGATACACGATAATTTAATTACAGAAATACTATGAATTACGTATGAGGAAACACACATGGAGTCTTCTGTTCAGCATACAAATGCTGCAATGAGCTATTGGACGGCATGCTCATTTCCGTCTGTAGATGTTGAAGGAATTTTCCATGTATTTCGGAGGATCTTAACCGCAGGAAAACCTCCCGTTTCAGAAGCATTGCGTAAAATACGCAAACGTAATAGAAATGATCTACAGTGTCAAACAACAGGATTATTGCGGTATTAAATTGAGGCAGCGAATTTATAAATGACATAATGTAGTAGTCACAAAGAAAAATATAAATGGTAAAAATATTTTTAATGTTTTAACATAAAAAAAAAACAAAACAACCAGAACAAATCTATAAAATGTTGTATTGTAGTAAACTTTGGCTTTTTATTGTCAGTTTGGGAGACCGGTGAGGTAGATCGGTAGCTTATGACTTTTCTCACGATCACGATTCAAAGCCGATTCGACCAAATTCGGGCAGATTTCCGATTTGCCGAATCAAGATCGTGCCATCACTACTAAAATGCTTAGAATAAGGCTGAAATTAAATAATGTTGTGGAAATTTGCAAATGAAAAAATCCTAAAAGCAGATAAAATCTGAAGAATCAACCTGGCAACAAATAAGTAGAACCTAAAATTTGGTACATAATAAAATATGATTGCATTTACATAAATAGTGGGGTGCCCATATAAATAGTGGGGGTGTCAAAAATTCACTGAACTAGTTGAGAGTAAACATCCGACATTACAACAACTTAAAACACTTTACTGGATCTTGAGGCGGGACAAATAAACAGCATTCACAAACATTGGCCGGGGCATGTGGGTGTCTAATAGCTAACTCTAGCACTTGTTTCTTGCCATTCAGCTGGTCTGTGCTTGGATTGGAGTCAATTATGTATCATCACTAGGAGGTATCATATTAAACTGCCATGTGAGGTTTGAGGCTGGGGCCACGGTGAATGGAATGTAGAAAGGGGGCTTGAAATGGAAGTAGAATTTTGTGGTTGGGGTGTTTATAGAAAGAGGTTTGTCTCAAGCCCCAGCAATTTTTTTTATATTAGGAAAATGTTTACATATTGTTTTAATCTGAACAATTGAAATGTCATATTAGAGCCCGAGGTGCTATCAGTGATCTGCAAAATCAGAAAATCAAAAAAATCTTTAAAAAATCAGGTATTTGCATGACTATAAGTCTTAACATACCCTCCAAGTTATAAGACCAAAAGCATCCAAATAAGGACAAAATCTGATATTTTAGTCGTTACTCTCCATACGGACACTTGCTCCAACACGTAAAATTTTGAATGAGGATTATATCTTTGAACACTTATGTTTTCCCTTTGTGCCAAATTTTTAGTTTGGGAAAAAAACCCGAGAATTGTACCAACTTCTCCTTCACTTTTAAGCTACTCTTCCAAATTTCAAATATTTTTACTCTTTTGGGTGGATCACTGATAGTGTCTATTACCAGTCTCTCGCAACATCTCTGGCACTGAAATGGTAAAAAAATGGGGGTCACTGGAACTGAAAGAGAGCTTGAAAATGAGGGTCTTGTAAGCGGCACATACCCATACTCCCTCCCAATGTGAGAACCCGCCTATTTTACATGCTGTTAGTGTTAGCAAATTTAAAATCAATCTCCAAAATACCTGCAGTGCAGCCCTCTTTTTGTTGCCTAAGTAGATTTTCTTAAGGAGTTTTGCCTGGAAATTGTACAAACCCGAACATCTGACTTGGTTTATTAATTTTATATCTAAATATTGTTTTTTACTAGTAAATCCCCTATTTTCTCTCATCTATAATCTAAACATGTTTCAGAACCATGCATTATCAGAGCAAATATTTTTTCTAGGATGTTGCTTATGCGCCTTGCTCACAACTTATACCTAAAGAGTACCCCAGCTACTGGAGATGACGTACATAGTATGTGCTTGTAATATTATCAATGTCATAACCTCTCACAACGCCTTAGCTCTGGAGACAGTTCCACAGGTGATCATTGCTGTTGTTCGACCCATTTTGATTTCACATGAATAAATTTACAGCACACTTTAAGATTTGGAGTGTTTATCAGAATTTGTTTGTGTGTTCCTTATAAATTTTTACACACTAAAGAAACAAATTTTTGCTAAAATACTAATGTCAAGTAAGTTTTACTGGCCTATTTAAAATTGACACCTATTAAACGTGTAACATTTGTGACACACACTTGGCATATGGAAACATCTTGTTTATTGTGGGGTGTGTTTGGAGTTCCACTCGCTCCATTCACAAAATCTATTTTTGGGGCCTTTTAAATTTTTGGGGGCTTTTGGGTATTTGGAGGGGGGCATCTTCCCCCACTGCCCTCCCTGGTTATGGGCCTGGTTACCAGGTATGTGGGAGGCTCACTCTATAAATCAGGGACATCCCCGATTGGCAGAAGTCCACACACCTGTAAATGTCCCTGGGAGTGGTGCATTATAAGTGCACATTAGTTCAACACAGGAATTCAAAGTTTTATGCACATATACACATCTAGCAGATTAGCCCGAGGTTGCTCTGGCTTTTTCTGCTACGATAGCCCCTACTATCTCCTCTACTAAGCCAGAGAGGCAATTCTTTCATAAAACCGGGATCCACTGTCCACCATATGCGCCCGTAAAGT
>JAMKCH010073168.1:0-92260 GCA_023653785.1 Ophioderma brevispina | reverse complement strand
CCGGAGGAGCCAATCTCCTGCCACAACGCCGGGGGTATTAACTTTATGACCGGACTTAAACCTGTTCTTCTTCGGCATTAAATCGTCGGACTTAAAGCCAAGTTGGGTCGCGATAGAGTTAACCCCTACGCGCGTCCCACACTGCAACTTTAATATCCACACTAAACCGATCAATTTAGTTCTCGTTATTAAGTGACTTATGTCGACCGCATGTGGAGCCGATTACAATAGGGGGACAAATAGGCGTGAGGGAAATAGTGGATTGTGTTTTTAATTCCGTCGGACTTAGTTAATACGGTAATCACTACACTTGTGGACACGACTTTTGTGTCTTGCGCACAGTACCCTCCAGCTTAAAGCGCCATTCAAACAAACACGACAACAACAACATACTTCCACCGTTTTTCACTCAACAAAAGTGTGTGGTTCCGCAGTCAAACTGGAGTATCCTCTCGATTGAAACAAGCAATGAGATGAAACAAAAAAATACTGAAAAGCCTGATCTTTTCTCTTTAATGTTATGTAACAAAGCGACTTACTTTGTGAGATATAATGTTAAAAAGAAAATCGGTGTTTGATTGTACCTTTTTTTAAACAGCTGTATATTATTATATTATATATAGGATCTATTATTATATATATATATATTATATATAATATATATAATATATCTATATATAATCCATGTTATACGTTTTCATATAGAAGTCCCATTGATGCAATGAGGTATTGCCATTCATGCCGTCAAGGGGCTACTGCACAACGTCATACAACGCATCACGGAATCAATTGTTACCTCATTTGCATCCAGAGACTTCTATATGAAGCTCTACCTAAATCCAATTAGGTTCAAAATGCATCCCACAGTAAAGTTCTCACCAGAAGGGATCTGCCAAAAATTATTAAATGGACTTGGGTAATACATTGTTTTTTTTTTACAACGTTGTTTCATGAAGGCCAGCCCTAGCAAGCTATGCCAACCTTTCCACTCATCGAACAAAATGCAAATTGAAAGCATTCCACATAGAGTTCAATAAAAGTCTAAGGATTACATAACATTGTATAAGTAAGCAATTAAAGTTCAGAGTGGCAGACATATTGATTACTTATAGTTGACCAAGAGTGCTTCTTCCTGTGTCTCAAGTGTTTAATAGTTCATTTTCTTTTGTTCAGTGAAGAAAGGTTGATTTTTAAATATAATGAGGTATTTCTCCCTACCAAGTCGGCATAGTTTTGCTGGTATTTGAGTAGGCCTTGGCTTACTAATTAATTTCCACTCGATTGAATAAGATATATTCTTGTCCTTAAATTCCAAATATGTCCCTTAATGTTGTCGCATGCCTTTTGTGTCACTATTGTTAAGCTGGCCATTTGGTTGTGTAACCTTGGTTTTGAAAGAGTTTGCTGTTAGTCCGAATGTAAATTTCCTGCATGAGAATTGTACAGCGTGTTACGTTGCTTGTTACCTATACCAGTTGTTAAGCATTTGCCTTGTAGGTGGCCATCAAGCTTCACTTTCAATTACAAAGTTTTATTTCCGCTGTTCAAAGGTTCAGATAAGTAATCAATATGTCTGCCACTCTGAACTTTAATTGCCTACTTACACATATTCTGGGTCCGATTTTATGGTCCAGGGTCCCGTTCGCGAACCTCATGCGTAACCCCACGTGTATGCTAACTCATGCGTATTCCTTACATAATAGACCGTTTTCATACCATTTACACATCTTTGATAAGTTGATCCACTCAGGCATGACATCCTAAAAGGCAATAGTCCGATCGCTATAGCCTCGTCCCCAAACCCATAGTTTTAGGAAGGGGTCAAATTTGGTATCTGAAGAACTTTTCTCTTTTCTCTTTACCTCAGAGGATTACCACCCTGTTAAAGCGCTAGGCTAAATGATGTTTGGTTTTGGATGTTTTTACCGCGCGAAACAACGTGCCCTATTTTGGTCGACCAATATTTAATTTTACTATTAAAATCAACGTTTTGTTTTAGGTCTCACATCAAAACGACCTTGAAATATCGGCTGCGGGCCAAAACTCAAGATGGGGTTTTGGGGTGAATGTCATTCATCAAGATTGAAACGTTATACACTTAATCGGTATCCGCCTTTACTTTAAAATAATGTCTACAAATTCGTCAAAACCGTAAATGACCTTTATGAGTAAAATTAAGTTCTCAAAATGGGAAAGCTCCTGCAATGACAACATCCATACAGAATTGTTGAAGAATATGGCACCCGAATCTGTGCGATGGCTCAACTCTTGCCTTCTACTTGGCATGGGAAGATCAACTATTCCCTCCAGATGGAACACTTCAAGGTCATTGCAATCCTGAGCCCAAGAAACCAGCCATGACCCCAAGAGTTAAAGACCCATCTCGCTACTACCTCACATCTATAAGCTGTTTGAGCGACGATACGTCGGCAAGGGATCAATGGATACGGTCCGAAGCAAATTTACCCCGCACCCAAGCTGGATTTCGAAGAGGTAGAGGTAAATCAACAACTGAATCAGATAGAAAGACTAGTTAATGACATCGAGACAGCCTTCCAGGAAGAAGCAGAAGTTTGGAACAGGTCTTCATAAGACCTAACTGCTGAGTACGATACAGTCTGGCATAGAGGGATCTACCTCAAGCTACTCAAAATCTTCCCTGATGTCAAGCTTGTCAAGTTCATTATGCTTCTATCCAAGACAGATCTTCGTCCTGGAGACATCACAATGGGCCATACGCAAGTAGAAAGCGCAAATTTCGGAATGGTGTACCACAAGGTTCTGTCCTGGGAACCGGTCTCTCAACATACTGTCTCAGATAGTCCTACAAGGGAGATTGTTCGCAGTACTCCTACGCAGACGACATTCGGCACTTGGAATAGCTGCTGATTGCTTGAGTTCTTAGAACGTGTTGCAGAAAGACCTATCACTGTAAGCCAATTCTTACACCGATGGCACTTGAAACTCAGCAAACCCAAAGACCGTCAGCACTGTTTTCCACCTTGCAACTCGATGCGCAAAAAGAGACCTAAACATCACTCTAGATGGAGAAAAACGGTGTCAAATGACCACACCGATGTACCTTGGCGTCACAATGGATCGCAGCCTTACTTTCAATCACACCACATCAAGGCAATCGCTGCCAAGACGAAGTCTCGTGTCAACCTCCTAAGAAGGCGCGCAGGAGGAACTGGATGGGGTGCATCCTTTGACAATTCTTTACATAGCATCAACTGTGCCTGGCATACTCATCCCGCTGAATACGCTGAAACCAGGTATGGAGTCACAGCGTACATTCACACAAGATTGATGTCGTATGAATGATGCCAATGAAGACTTGTTAGTGTTGCCTTTTGGCGACGCCCGTTGTAGAATACCTTCCAATTCTGTCTAGGATAGCTCCTACAAACCTTACGGAGGAACCTTCAGCACGATCAAGCTCGCCAAGAAATTTGATGAACCTAGTAGCCTAATCCCACCACCAACACCCTTTGAGGATCAGGAATTCCACGGATCACCTTTTGCTACCCAATCCATAACACTGCAGTCACAGTATCCCTAACGATCTCCTGGATCATGACAAGATGGTTATAAGCAATGTCATCCTCCTCTTTGAATCTAAAGCAGTTTTGGACAGCCCCATCTAGCAAGCCACGGCTGTGACCTTGATAGCGAAAGCATGGGGTACAACCTCAACAGACTCAGAACTGGCGTGGTTGGTCGTACAAAGAACTTCCTTAACAAGATCGAGTTAGAACCTCACCAGGCGATTGTGGAGAGCCACAAACCCATTTAGCCACATCATGATGACTGTGAGGTCTACAAGTCCCCAAGAGGAATTCCAAGCCTAATCAACCTGGATGATGAAACTATCGCTGGGGAAAGCGGATCTTCCAATGTGATTTTGGACTTCATGAACGAACGAGGAGTTTTAAAAATCCTATGAAATATAAATTAGGTTTTTACTCCGAAAGGTTTTTATTCCGAAAGGTCGATCTTCCGAAAATTCGGAGTAAGACCTTTGGAGTAGTAATGACCTTTCGGGGTAAATATCCTATAAAATAAAAAAATATGGTTTGACTCCGAAAGGTTTTTATTCCGGAAAGGTCGATATTCCGAAAAATCGGAGAAATGACATTTCGAGTAAATATTCCTATCTAAAATAAAAAAATAGGTTTTTACTCCGAAAGGTTTTTAGTCCGAAAGGTCATACTCCGAAAATTAGGAAAATAAAAATAAAACGACCTTTCGGAGTAAATATACTATGAAAATGAAAAAAAAAAAAGGTATTTACTCCGAAAGTTTTTATTCCGAAAGGTCGATTACTCCGGAAAATTCGTGAGAAGAAAAGAAGAGAAAAGAAGAAGAAAAGAAGAACACGACCTTTCGGAGCTACAAAAAAAAAAAAAAGATACATATGAAATGAAAAAAAAAAAAGTATTTACTCCGAAAGGTTTTTATTCCGAAGGTCAATATCCCGAAAATTCGGAGAAGAAACGACCTTTCGGAGCAATGAGCTTTCGGAGTAGAGATAAGACCTTTCGGAGTAAATAGCCTATGAAATAGAAAAAAAAAAGGCTTTTACTCCGAAAGGTTTTTTAGTCCGAAAGGTCGATTTTTCCGAAAATTCGCGAGATAGAAACGACCTTTCGGAGTATTGACCTTTCGGAGTAAATATCTATGAAATAAAAAAAAAGGTTTTTACTCCGAAAGGTTTTTATCCGAAAGGTCGATTTTCCGAAAAATTTCGGAGAGAAACGACCTTTCGGAATAGTGACCTTTCGGAGTAAATATCTGATGAAATAAAAAAAAAGGTTTTGTACTCCGAAAGGTTTTTATTCCGAAAAAGGTCGATATTCCGAAAATTCGGAGGAAGAAGAAGAAAAGAAAAGAAAGAAAGAGGATAAGAGAGAGGAGAAACGGACCCTTTCGGAATAATGACCCTTTCGGAGTTGTAAAAAAACCTTTCGGATCAAATAACTTCGGATTAATGACCCTTAATTTCATGGCGGAATAAAGACCCTTCGGCAATAAAACCTTTCGGAGCAATGACCCTTCGGATAAATGATCGATCGGAGATAAAACCTTCGAGTAATTATCTTTATTTCGGGAGAAACGACCTTTCGAGTAATGAACTCTGACTATGACCCTTCGGAACAAAAAAAACCTTTCGGAATTAAAGGAGCTTCCTAGAACGATGTGTTCGGGGTAATGACCGTTCGGAGAAAAACAACCTTTTCGCGGAGCAATGACACGTCGGAATATCCCCCATTCAACCACGATTTTTAAGCCTAGAGGTTCTAGGCGCAACGTCGTGCAACAAAAATGATAATTGTTCGAACTGATTTAAAAAAAAGGCGATCAGCAGTTGGTAGAGAGGGGTTTCCTAAGTTTAAAAGAGTATAATTTTTTCCCTATTTATGATCTATAGGTTTTGGTATTATTTTAGTACAATATACAGGTCAAGGTCAATCTCGAGGTCAAATTCAGAATAGTCCCGACTTGTTCAAACAAGTTGTAAATTTGGTTACATATAAAATGCATTGTATAGATTCCTTTAAAGATTCCATATTGTACCCCTTATTAAACTTAAACAGTAAACAAATTCTTTTGATTTATGGCCTAAAACACTGAACACTCACAAAATCCCTACCCTGAGGCCAAAAGTATAAAAGAATCTTTGACATAATGAACTTGGAAGGGGTACAAATGGAAAATTTAAAAATATTGAAATGAAATGAAACGTTTTTGTTCTTTTGTTAATTTTAATATAAGAATTAAATATAAGAATGAGCAATGGCTATAGTGATTTCCCATAGACCCTATACCCCAATACTATAGACGAACGATTTGACACCAATTTTATAATTAATAAATAAATAAACATAAATCTGAATTTATACTCCCATTTTGACCTTGAAACCATTTTGCCTCCTAAATTGAACTACAACCTGCAGAGCGGATACCCTTTTTAATCCTTAAAAGGTGATGGACATGCTTCTATACTTTCAACGCGTTTCCATTTTGTACCCCTGTACAAACCTTGCCCCGTTAAACGCATCTTATTCTTCGTTTTTTCCAATTTGCTGATGACCATTCAGTTGAGCGTCCCATTACACTGATGATCACAGCATTCTCCAACATGATATTCAAAACATCTTTCAGTGGTCAATCATCAATAAACTTCATTTAAACATTTCTAAATTCTGTCATTTACATGACCAAGCCCTTACTTGATGGTTGATGCAAAGCTCGAAAAAGTAACTTCAAACTTCTTGGTGTGACTTAAATTAGCAAGGACCTCTCAATTGATTCTCAGCATAGTTTCTGAAAAGATTTCCAAGCTCTTTGGATTTATTATTTGATGTACCAGAGATATTTCTTCTACTGCACTACTTAATCAGTCTACAAGTATTTTATTTTACCCCATATTGGGTATTGTAGTCCTGCAGTAGGCCCATATGCAGTAGACCATGTTGTACAGGAACCATCAAACATTTGTGCAGCCTCTTATGCTAGGGCCTGCGGGATCTGCCTCTGCGCTTTTGTATTTGGATTTGGGATCCTTTTTAAAAGAATCATTGGTAGGTTGTAGAAGATTCAAAGGAAAATTAGTCGCATTCTATTTTATAGAAAGTTTTCCATTGTGCTGCAGGACTGTAGGCCTCACTATTTAGAAAGGCTAACGGAATTGCATTAAATGAGGATTGATGATACACTTCTAAATTTCAAAGGTTGATCTTTGGTTAAAAACTGCTGAATGGACTTCTACCCGAATCTTTTGGATCTCCTGTGCAGCATAGCAGATAAACAGTGATGGGCGTTTGCACTTAACTGCCAGAACGTCTCCTTTCTATAATTTTATGTTTGTGTCTCTTCCTAGATTGCACTGGATCCTTGCTTCTAAGCATACATATTGTACTAGGGGCCTACTCTCTGAATGTGAAGGAGTGGAAGTCGTTCTTGGGGGTCTTGTGTGGGTGACGTGTTTTGAGTGTCCACTCTAGGAGTGCCCTTTACGACTTCTTTTTGATCTGAAACATTTCTCCTCGTTACAGGGGTCGTAGTTTATTGAAAACTTGCGAAAGTCGTTATACGTTATGATGATCATTGATCATCTGATCCTCCATTCTTTTTCAATACTTTAATAGATGTGTGCGAAATTGTTTGAAAATGGAAAAGACAGTATATCCATTAGGCGTAGTTGACTTCATCGTCTTTGCGGGGTTCCTACTGATAGCAGCGCTAACGGGACTCTACCATGGCTTCACGAAAGGAGGGACAGAAAAACTTAAAAAGGTGAGTGATTATGGATTCGGAACTTCGTTTGAGAGGATCCGCTTTTGTCAAAATCACATAAACCCCCGTTAAACTTTTTCATTATTTCTTCAGCTTTACAATATGGCGCTATCAGAGTATTGGTGGTATTTATTTTGAAAATTAGGACCAAGATTGGCAACATTAACTCGATACAATCATATGTATTTTATATCAAAATATATATTTTCTAACTATATGTAAAAATAACTCTGGGGGTCAAAATTGACCGAAATCACTGGAAAAGATATTGCCTTAAAGCTCAGAAATTTTGTGCGTTCTACTTTCTTAATGGTCATATTTTCTGCATTTTGTGCAGCAAGTGCGAAGTTTTATCTCTGTTAGTTTTAAAGTTATAACTATATAATATTTAGATATTTGGGAAAAATACCTCAAAATGGACTTCACTCGTAGAAGCACCACTTGTATTCAGATTCCAGCCATTTTCAGCTCTAATTCGATACTGCGATATGATTGGGTACTCAAAAAATTAAGACCCTTTTACTGGAATTGTTCCTCAACTATATACCTTGGATACCATTGACTTTCTGTGAAACTCCCACTTTTTCCTTTTTCATGTGTGCCGTACGTTTACAGAGTGTTGATCCTAATCTATACTACATTCCACTGCTGTCTGGACTAGCTCTCACTTATGTGAAGGTATTGAAAGAGCTGCAGACCAGGGGCTACACAAGGCCAGTTCTGTAGTACGGCTGTGTACAAATCAATGATTTATTGTGACTCTTTGTTACCTATTTAAAATAATGGTCGCGGTCCCTTGACCTTTGCCAAGTCTAAAACGGTGATGGAATGTAGTAAAATGAATATTACTTGGCTAGTTATTTTGTTATTAACATCCACGTCACTATTATTATTCGCTGAATTTGATCTGCCTAATTAATCTTGGCGTTCATACGTGTTTTTATCAACAGATTCTTGCTTGCCGATCGGAGCGTATTCAGCATCCCGGTAGCAATGACCTTATTGGCATCGTTTGTGTCGCCCATCTCTCTTCTCGGCACACCCGCGGAGACTTACGTTCATGGAGGATTGTATTTTAACGCCATATTTGGTTATATTCTGCTTTATTCATCGATAGCGCTAGTATTTGTGCCAGTATTTTACAACCTGAATATAACCAGCGCTTATGAGGTAATCGAGATCAGCTTAAAATTCGCTTTGAGGTCTGACACACCGCTTTCAGATCAAATTTTACCATCAACCTATGGCATAAGAAGTTAAAAGTTACTTTAAATCTTTATCCTTTTTGGTACAATTATTCTTTAAAATCATCTAATCTGACCATGAGGGTCGTTATTGGCGTTGTAGGCGTTGTGTCATTAGTGTTCCAAATGTCACTTTAGTTGTACTTGTGACATTTACAAAATAATGACGTGGGTTAAGAAATACTAGCATTTAATATAGTGCAATAGAAAACATCTTTATGTTTTATTCCGAGACAGCCTGTTGAATGTAACATTTAATATTCGTTAATAGCCTGAATAATGGATAATTTAACTCAGAAGTACTCGTTGGTGTTCGCCTCGGGTTGCTGGGCAGAAATTCTTACGGAAAGCGTCTCTTCGGGCAGATAAAATGTCGGAACTACTTTTTTGATCCGGTCGACTGGGTAGCTGTTTCATATCCTTATAACGTCCCTTAGCTGCTTTAAATGTGCTTTTGAAAATAATCACGGAGCGGTTCCCTGCCTCTAACAAAAAAATAACGGAAAAAGTTCCATATGTACCCCTCTTTAAAATTCTACAGGAAATAAATTGTTTTTATTTATGGCCTTACATTAACAAATACCCCAACCCTAAGGCCAAAAAAAATTTGTTGCACTTAGAAGTTTGAAGAGGGGTACATGTGGAACTCTTGCCAGGTAGGGATAATAAAAATCTTAAATGATAGTTTTAAATATTCATTAGGTTATAATGAACTCTTATAGTTATTTAAATGAATTAATATTCATTTCATTTGTTATTCTAGTGGATTATCCTTCATTTGCATAAATTAATATTCATAATCCTTTGTTATCCAAAACGGAATAAACCGCAATACAAAAAAACAAAAATCTGTTAGGGGGAAGATATATTTCGCCCTAACGCCATAATGAGTGAATAACAAAAGCCAATTTCCCTCTAACGCACATGATAGCAATATAATAATAACAATAATAATAATAATAATAATAAAAGGAGGAGGAGGAAGAAGAGGAAGAGAAGGAGGAAGAAGAGGACGAGGAAGATGAGGAAGAGGAAAAAAACAACTGGTGGGTGCGTCCAACAATCTTTACAGTTTGTCCCATGACGATTGTCAGTAGAATGTGAATACCTTTGAGTGTCCAATATAGGTTGTTATCCCTTGAAAACTAAAATTTGATTTGGCTCTGGAAATGACTCCTAAATGACTTGATCGCATCAGATATATTTTGAATAATAACATAAATTGTGATTGATTTAACTCTTTTCAGTATCTTCAAATGCGTTTTAATGTTGTAATGCGGATTTTTGGCGCCGTAGCCTTCATTTTGCAGACAACTATGTATATGGCCATTGTAACATATTCACCAGCTCTTGCTATTCAAACTGGTAAGTTCTCGCTCACTCTCTCTTCCTCTCCCTCTTCTCCATCTCCTCTCCACCCCTCCCGCGCTCTTCTTCGTGCGCTCGGTTTTGCTCCATCCTTTTCTAATGCCGTCATCCAAAATCATGTGCTTTATTAAGTTTTTAAAATCTCTTTAATGATTTCTTAACGGAATTTTTATGATTGTTTGTGATTGAAAAATGCATTAACAATCACGTGACTCTGGTTCTTCTTCTTATCGCGTCCCCACACATAGTGATTCTCAAATATGATCCAGCCAGAGATGGGTACAACATCTGGCTACTTCACTGAATTCCGCAAGGTCCTTGTTTGTGCATTGTTGTTCCAACAGTGGGCAGATCAAGAGATGTTCCATAGTCTGTGGTGCTGTTCCACAACCACAGGTATAGTCCTGATCTGCTTCCAGGTAGCCCCACTTCTGCAAGGAAACCTTAGATCGGCCAGTTCATGTGACTCTGGTGAATTATTTCGAACCAGTCACAAAAAGGGTCTATAGGCATATTTTAGAGTACTATTTTTTTTACTGAAAATCCCCTGGAATTTCAACTCCACTAATTAATCACACTGTAAATAGGTGGTGTGATAATTCAAGAATTTGAAACCCCCATCTCAAAATACCCTAAACATACCCTCTGAAGTTGTAAAAAATAAAGTTGCTAATTTCGAAAGCCTTGCCATGGGGAACAATATATTTCATTTCGTTCGTTCGTGAAGTCCAAAATCACAGTGGAAGATCCGTCTTTAACGAACTGATAATTTCATCGTACAGGTTGATGAGGCCAGGGATTCCTCTGAGGATTTGTAGACTTCATAGTCATCTATGATGTGGCTAATAGATTGTGGCTCTCCACAATCGCAGTTTGGTGAAAGTTCCACACCGATGTGAAGGAAGTGCCTTATACGGTCAATGCCAGTTCTGAGTCTGTTTAAGTTGATCCATGCTTTCATATCAAAGTCACAGCCTTTGGGTTTGCTGTTCTCAAACTGCTTTAGGTTCAAGGTAGAGGATGACCATTGCTCAGACCATCTGTCATTGATCCAAGATGACCGCGATGATACCACCAAGATGATACTGCGATTCCGTGGAATTTTCTGATCCTCAAAGGTGTTACAAGGGGATTATCATTAGGCTACCAGGTTTATTACCCTTCTTGTCGAGCTTGATCGTCTGAAAGTTCCTCCTAAGGTTTGCAAGAACTATGCCAGACAGAATTGGAAGATATTTTACAAGCGTCGCCAAAACGCAACCACTAACAAGTCTCATTGCATCATTCATAACGAGAGCAAGTTGGCCAGTAAAAAAGTGGGCGAGTTATGAGATGGCGAGTCCCCCCCCCCCACGAAGGAAGTCAGACTGAACTTCAAAGAAGTTATGGAGGCGAGTTACAGAAACACCATTTAGTCCTGTTGGCGAGTTACAGAAACACCATCTAGTCCTGTAGGTGAGTTATTATGGATGGTCGAGCCTTTCCGTTCACGGGAAAAGGATACTTTCTCCGGCGGCCATTTTGGAATTTTAAACGACCGAAATTTCAGTGCGTAGACTCATCTGGTTCCGAACTAGACACCGACAGTTCAGTACAGCGAGTTTTGTTCCATATTTCAACATCGCACGGAACCGTCACTCTTCTTTTCCGCGGAGGCTCCACTACCGTTATCACGGCCGAGCCCTTCCGTCTACAGGGATAGTAGTGTGGGGAAACTTTTTAGACAGCGGATTTCTTACCGCAATTACAAAACTATGTAGGAAAATTCGCCGCACATAGATTATTATCGATAGAGAGGGCTGCTCATTAAGTGACGTTACGCGACGTCAGAATATTTGAGAAACGACAATGTTGTTTGATTCATTGGAAATGTGTATTTACATGTGTAGAAGCTGAAAGAATGTCCCCACATGCGCAATTATAAGGATATGTGTAGCAAATAAACCAATCTATCATTGATGACTTCTTTTCCCTTCAAAATCGGTATTATGAGTGAAGCTTCTGAGGATTTACTGCGTCGTTTCTCTCTTTGGCCCTTGATCCCTACAGATTGGCGAGTAATAAATCGAACTTTCTTCGTACTAACTTTGACTTGCGGCGGTGCGAAAAAGTGTATAGAGAATAGCATTTTGCATAGATTCAACCGTTAGAAATTTTGACTGTTTCTGGATGTCGCCCTGGTCGAAACAGCTCAAAGACGGAGTATTGCACACGGCACGCTATGTAATGCTCCTTACTTATGCCCGATTTTGTCCGAGACGTGACTTTGAAACTGGCTGCTCGGATCATGAAACGGCATTCATGTAAATTCACAGAGGATGTTTTCCTCGTGTACCGACCGAATATTTACCGCTTAGACTCATTTGGCTCGAACTAGACATCGACAGTGCTTGTCTATTGTGACGTCAGCCGCACGGGGGTTGGTTTTTTTCCGCGATTATACACGGTGTATCTTGATTGTTTTGGGTGGTTAGAGTGGATTAATTCTATTCTGCATGCCGTTTACAGGGATGGTAGTGTGGAGACACTTTTTCCGGCGTCCATTTGGATTTTTGACGAATTTTTTACCGCATTGAGACTCATTTGGCTCCTAACTAGACACCACCGGTTTTGTTCCATATTTCAACATGCTCGACAGTACCGGATGGCGGTTTATTGGCTATTTGGTAGGGCACGATGATGAAAGGAGTTTGTACCATAGTCAGATTTGGACTTTTCAAGAGACATCATGGTTATTGTTCTTTAAAAGTTCATACCAGATTTTACTTCTTTTTGTCTGTCACCAGTATTCTGACTCGGAGCGAGATATGGATCAGACCGCCCAATTTACACCCGATGTACACCAGTCACCGCCCGTGCCACCGAGATGAACCGTCAAGGAAATAAGAGGCGTCCGAACTGAAGACAACCGGAAAGTGACAACCACCGTATCGCCTCCGCCGGCTATAGACTACTTTGTGACGCGACCAGCCATCGGCATCGGAGTTCTCGACGGAGTTTAAGCACGCGACAAGGCCATGGCCATTTATCTTCCAGACCACAGCACCGTGGCTTTACGCAGATTCACCGCCCGCTGGCGCCGATTCAGCCGAGACTCAACGGTACCAACAGGTTCACACGACCATGTCTCTCCGCAGCTCAGCGCCGACGTTAAGAGCCGCTATATTAGCCCGTCAAGGCCGCATCTCTTCCGCTGTCCGTGGGATCTCCCGCCCACCAGAACGGTCGACCGCTACAGACTTGTCTACCACCGGAATCTCGCCGTAACCCGACCGCTCGGGGAGCCGCCACGTTTCCCGCTCCCCGCCCTCCGAGTATATCGCACTCCACCGGCGGAAGAACGTCTCGCCACCAGGGAAGCCGCGGACGCCGTTCAGAGAGCCGTGTTTGGCAGGATACAGAAACAGCCACCTCTCCCAACGCATATGACCATTGGCACGCCGGGTAGACTCCTGGAAATCAGTGAATCACAGTAATAATCACCGAGATACCCGTATGAGCCGTCAAGGTAGCCGTTACCGCCCGCAGGGATCTATGCGGGAAAGCCACTTCAACCGCCACAGGGATAACGAAGGGGCCGGTTCTCGGAGCCAACGTCCCCCAAACCGGGGGTGGGGTGGTCGCCGCAAGAAGCAAAACACTCATCTGCACTTTTTTTAATACAGTGTATAATGTAATACTACGGCCAATAATTAGAAAATGCGGATCATTAACCTGTAAACATTTTTTTCTAGTGACAAATTTGCTTGCGGAGACCATCTGATAAACAGCGACAGTTGTGACCCTGTATACGTCACTAGTAAGTATTAATAAATGACTACACTGGATCACTGACCTCTACACATGGATAGCGGGTCTGAGTCGCCGATTGAAACATCAGGAAGTTGCTTTTTACCTTGACAATATGGCGGGAAACAATGCATACACCTTGTCAAACAATAGAACATATGTGTGGAATATGTGCACCAGCAGGTGTATGCATTGTTTCCCACCATATTGTCAAGGTAAAAGCAACTTCCTGATGTTTCACTCGGCGACCATTCAACTGCGCGGCAGCCCGCTATCCATGTGTAGAGGTTAGTGCTTTGGATTCACGATTATGATAACAATCTAGACTTTCACGGGTTAAGCTTTTATTTGGTAGAGGTATGGTTTTGAGTGGCCTGCAAAATATCACAACACTTTAGTCCGTAAATTTGTGATACTCGTCATTGGAAAGAATGATCATGCTGCTTTTCTTCTTGAACATACTATACTAAATCAAGTTTCATAATGCACTTAGTTTTTGCTAGCTGAGGTATAACAATTGCAATTTTCAGACGCGTAATTTTGAGCCATTGTGTTTCCGTCATGGCGTTAACATTTCGCTTTCGTGTACGGCGGTCCGGTAAGTACGTATATCCTGTTTCTAAAATTGAAAAAAAAAGTTGGCGTAAATTGAATCCAGCATTTGAAAATTCTCAAGACTGGAATAATACCGAAAGGCATTATGGGAAAAAGGGGTGCGGCCCGTAGCGATTGCGTGTTCGCTTTTCCGTGTTTGCGAGCACCGAAGTGCCCGACAAAAACGTTCAATTTTCTCGCTAGGTTCTATAGGTTCAGACCCAATTACAATGCATATTCAAAACAAAACAAAGGACCCTCTGATGCAAAAATCTCCATAGAACCCCTTCGTTTTCCGGAGATATTTGAGATTTAGTTTCATTTACAAGCATTCGCTATGAGTTGACGGACTGATAACGTTAATCTCTCGCGCAGTACTAATTTAGATAATATCTATCGCGGTTTGTGACACAGACTACACACTTTCCGGACCGCCGTAGTTTTCGTTATTTTGTTATAACGTGACACAACATGTGACGTCTATACGCAAATAATTACAGAAATCGTGTATTACAGAATTGTATGTAATGCTGTTTTCTTCCTTGATATCAAGTACTTGATATCAAGGATTAATATGTTGTGATATGGTGTTAATAGCTTGACAAGAAAGAGGCCCATTGTAATATTATATCCCTTAATTAAAATCCCTAAATGCCATTCTTTACCACTTTTCAAAAATCGCGGAGCGGAACCCTGCCTTGTATTTAGTGGGAAATTGCTCCTAGATCTAACAAGACAAATATCGCTCCTCTTTTGCGGTGATCGTCAGGCTGGTAGTCATTTTCCTCTAGGGACGTAACGTAAGGGATACAATCCAGGTAATCTAGCAAGTTGCATTTCCAACATTATTTTTCAACAATACATGTCGATGAGGTCCCTAAAAATCTTTGCAGGGAAACACGATTAAATGAGAGCACAAGATTAACACAGGGGTAAATTTAAAATCACTCTACATTTTATAGTGCATGTTAGATTTTATATGTTGCGTGTATATGCTTATTATTTGCTCTATTCCTCATGCTTTTTACCCATTTATTTCTCTATGTAACACAGGAATTTCTAGAAATGGAAACTATTAATTAGCAGATTATTCCAAGATAAAAATATGTTAAAGCTTGCCGAATTCGGAAACCTGCACACCTACTTACGTCCTCAAACTAGTCCTATAAAATTGATGACAAAACTCCCAAAGTGAAGTTCTACAGAAAAAGTGATGCCGCCGGTGCAAGGTGGGGAACTTGGATATTTTTCAAAATGGCCAGCTAACATGCTAAAATTAATAGAACAGGCATAAATCCGTTGAAAAAAAGTGGTGACACAACTTTCAAAGAAACTGTAATATATATTTTCGGTTATCGCGAACACATGCATGTTATTTCCATGCTGCTAGCACTTTACAAATTCAAGATGGCGGCCAAAATGGATGCCAAACCATTGGAAATTTACACAAAATATGATATGATTTTACTACCCCAGACGAGCATTTTAATGAAGAGGGAATATATTACTTTTTTCCAGCATTTTTTCTATATGATTAGAATTTAAACACTCTGATTCACGGGTAATATTACACTATAAACACTGGTAATATTACACTATAAACAACACGTATTTTACAAAGTAAAATACCATACCCTAATTTTGTATTTTCGGTTACTTTGATACCCAAAACATGTACGCACGTACATTGTTTAATCTGGAAAAGCGACCCTACGTTAGGGGCCGCTTCAAAACTCAACCACCGGTTGCCTGCCGGTGTGGCAGGAGATATAGTCCTCCGTTGTCGTCTGTGGAGCCCGGACTATGACACCTGCCGGACTATGATTACTTTCACACCGGTTCCGCTCGGTTCTTTCCAGTTGGAGCCGGTGTGGCAGGAGATATAGTCCTCTGGGCTCACAGTCCTGGAACAATGGTAAACAATAGGACAATCGATTCAGTTGACTCTTCACGCAACATTAGTTTCACGCTTTTCCGTTGTCGTCTATGGAGCCCGGACTATGATACCTGCCGGACTATGATTACTTTCACACCTGTTCCAAACAATGAATCGCGGTTCAACCACTCTTACCCGCTGGTTGACCTGTGGTTGAGTTTTGAAGTTATCCCTTAGGCGTTTTGTTTTTGTTTACGAGCATGATATCCATCTTGGAATGCACAGTGGCCCCGGCATTTGACATGTTTGATTAGTATCAAATTTTATCGTTACTTACAGGGTGGAATGAAAGGAGTGATTTGGACGGACGTATTTATGTTTCTTGTTATGTTTGGTACCACTCTCCTCGTCATAATCGTCGGGTGTATAGAGTTGGGTGGCATTATTCCCGTTTGGGAATTCAACAAGCAGAACGAACGACTAGACATATTTTAGTGAGTTTCTAAAAATGGTGGTTCCCGAACGACAGAATCATCCCCTACTTTACTCCATTAATAAGTTTTTGGTAATATCCTTTCATGTGAGGGAAAAAAATCACACGGAAAATCGGACCATGATCGGGTCACTTATCTTTGAATAAGACCTTTGTGTATTAGACATGTTATGGGTTTTAAATTGTCCTTCCACTCAGTCGGAAACGCTACCTTCTGCCTTATCTGACCACCCTCATGTTTAGGCGTTCTCAGGGGGTAGTTTTTAGGTTCGAACCCTTGGTTTTACCGAAAGGATGCAAAAATAAACCAGAAGAGAAAGGTAGACTTAACACCCTTCACTTTTTGAAAGAATCTAAAAAATGCGAGAGTAGAGATATGACTCTTTTAATAAAACCAAACACAAACGTCCCCTCATAATTACGAGTTTTTGTGATTCATTTTGCAATAACGATTCTGAGCTGTTAAGCTTATACTTAATTAAGCCCAGTTTTGAACCAAGTTTGTAACCAAACACCATTTGCGGCCGACGCAAATACCTTTAAAACACTAAACCATACGAACCTTTTGTTTTTGTTTTATGTATTAATTTTACCACAACAGAGTTGGGACAACCATTTTTACCTCTATGTTTAAATCGTAAGTGCCAAGTGGAAAAAATATAAACGATAATAATAAAGACATCAGCAATAGCAAAGCATGTGTGTTTCTTTTTGGTTTTTCTTTTTAAACCAAAAGAAGTTATTGGCTTAAATAACAAGCATATTGGTGAATAAAATACACCATTTTCTTACTTTTTATATGAGAGCTTTTCTCTTATGTAAATAAAAATAATTTTAATGAATGGTCTTGAGCCCGTAACCAGGATGATTGATATGCATTACAAATAGGTAAATACTGGTATACCGTCACTTTGTTGACTAGAAACATCTGTCCTAACGGAAGCATGGTTTCGCAATCTGGGTAATTAAAAGTAATGGAAAATAAATGATGCAAGGAATACACAACGACAGAATTTTGGTAAATGTCATACTTGAAAAGACGACGTTTCGTATTTTTTTTAATTGATTTTTGACACCATGAGTCAAATCCGAGGGTTCCCGTTTGTAAAAATGTTAACTGGATTTATGACAAGAAATCTGACAGTATCAGTACCCTCAAGACACCTTTAATACACGAAACATGGCATTCTCTTGTTAGATTGATCCACGAACAAAAGAATTCCACATTCCATAAACAGGTGAATATTCTAAGTGGAATTCTTTTGTTTGATTGAAACATGAACAAAAAAAAATCCACATTCCATAAATAGGTGTATATGCTAAGAGGAATCATTTTGTTAGATTGATCCAAGAACAAAAGAATTCCACATTCCATAAACAGGTGTATGTGCTAAGTGGAATTATTTTGTTAGATTGATTCATGAACAAAAGAATTCCAAATTCCATAAACAGGTGTATGTGCTAAGTGGAATTATTTTGTTAGATTGATTCATGAACAAAAGAATTCCAAAAAAAAAAAAAAAAAAAAAACCGTCACTTTGTTGACTAGAAACATCTGTCCTAACGGAAGCATGGTTTCGCAATCTGGGTAATTAAAAGTGGAGGGGGGGGGGGATGTACTGTACTGTATATCGCAATGAACAGTAATGTGTTGTGTCGTATCTTCCTATATCGTAATGGAAAATAAATGATGCAAGGAATACACAACGACAAAATTTTGGTAAATGTCATACTTATGAAGTCTGCGAAAAGACGACGTTTCGTAATTTTTTTTAATTTGACGATTTTTGACACCATGAGTCGAATCCGAGGGTTCCCGTTTGTAAATATGTTAACTGGATTTATGACAAGAAATCTGACAGTATCAGTACCCTCAAGACACCTTTAATACACGAAACATGGCATTCTCTTGTTAGATTGATCCACGAACAAAAGAATTCCACATTCCATAAACAGGTGAATATTCTAAGTAGAATATTCTTTTGTTTGATTGAAACATGAACAAAAAAATCCACATTCCATAAATAGGTGTATATGCTAAGAGGAATCATTTTGTTAGATTGATCCAAGAACAAAAGAATTCCATATTCCATAAACAGGTGTATGTGCTAAGTGGAATTATTTTGTTAGATTGATTCATGAACAAAAGAATTCCAAATTCCATAAACAGGTGTATATGCTAAGTGAATTCTTTTGTTAGATTGATCCATGAACAAAATAATTCCACATTCAATAAACAAGTGTATATGAAACCATATTGGCGTGAATAACTTTGTTACGTTTTGATTGTTAGATTGGTTCTTAAGAATCGAAATTATTTCCTTCCGTGAAAACAGCTTCCCCGTTGATGTCACGGAGCGGACAACTTTCCCGTCTCTGGTCTTTGGTGGGTGGTTGACATTTATGCCGTTGTGGGCAGTGAGTCAGACATCTGTTCAGCGTATGCTGGCTGCAAAAACTTTAACTCAGGCAAAAATGTAAGAATTTTTTAAAAACACATACCAAGACACATCACCCTACAAAACAAACCCCTGCACTCCTGCTCTCGCCGCACACACACATACAACACATCGCAACTCCCACCAACCCCCCCCCCCCCCCCCAAAAAAAAAAAAAAAAAAAACCACACACACACAGTAGATTAATCCGTATTTCAATGTAGGGTAAGGTCACTGTAAACTAAGACCGGAGAACTGTAATATAATGTGATACAGTGGTAACGCCATCAGAAACCGTTTGTTGTTAATGAAATGTGTAAAAAATGGCACATGCATAATGTTCGGTGGATGTGCCCAATTTGTCCTTATTTTTACCTGTGTTATTTCAAGGTTTGCTGTATGAACTTTATTCTAATTACAGATCCATATGGCTGAATCTACCATTCGTCTCCATAATCAAATTTCTGCAATGTTTTCAAGGACTTATGATGTACGCTTATTATTATGGTAAGAGCTCATTGGTTGTATTGGCGCTGGGAATACGTTTATTACATGTCAGTATTAGTGCAAGTAATATCGACCGACATGTTCATAATACTGGTGTTCAATCTCGTGATAGGCGTTGCAAAATGCTATATGCCCGGTTACAAAGCACTCTCTAACTATGAAGTTGCTGAAATGGCTAAATGTCCAAAAAGGCCTGCACTATGGGCACTCTTCCTTCCTGGCTCATTAAACAGAACTTACGATGTTTATTACCTATCATCAGCAACAGTGAATTCAAATCGCTATCAATATTGGACGTAACCAGAGTGCTAGTCTTTTTCAAAGACTTAACGGTAGGAGGGCGCTCTTACGCATATCGGACGGTTACAACAAAGACTTGACTAAAGGCTATCTGGTCACGAATATTTAAATCTAAATGACCGTTTTTGGAAATTATAACTGTTTTGCAGCGGGGTTAATCCACTAACCCAGATGGATTTTGAAATCAATAGGGGGGGCCTAATATATTCCAAAATTATCATGATATTACTAAGATCTATTGAACGAAGGATTAATGGGTGATTTTGTAATGTCACTGGGACCGAGGCTGCCCTAAAAATGCGCGCAAGAACTGCCACAAATTACCGTTACCGAGGACTCGTTTGACCTTGTACCACTACTTAGCGAAGAGTTGGTGACAGATCATTCAATGGCATTGGTCCTAAAGCTCTCCAACAAGCTTCTCACTAACATTAGAGAGGCACTCTCCTCCAGTGTCTTTAAGTGGCTCCTGAAAACATACTTATTTCCTGAAATTTAAACTTATATTATTTGGACTTGATGATTTCATATTATTAATTTTAATTTTAAGTGTTTCCTGTTAGGCGCGACGTTTTGTTCTCTTTCTATGTCTTTGTAATATCTCCAGAAAACATCAGCAATTGGTGTAAACCCAATTTTCTATATTTTTACAAACTGCAGGTGCTACCCAAATACCAAGCGAGAATTCTATCGATAGTATGTCGACCGGATTACCCACCGACGTCCCAGTCGACAGCGATTCACCAATGCCCCCTCAATATACTAAAGCAGATCAGGTATCGTATAACTCTGCATTGTAGTATGCAATTGACAGAAAATCAGAATACTCCGGCAGAATTATCGTAGAACAAATATAATTATTGCAAGATTTATTGTATTCTGGCTTAGGAAGCAAATTATCGATTTGGCGAGTTTTGAAAGGTTAATGTAATTCAATCCGGTGGGTCTAGTTGACTAATGCAAGATACAGCAAGGTACAAATGAAGCTTAATATTATTCATGTCTTTGTTCCCATTTTAAAACATTTATGTTTGCTAATGATCCGGCCTACTTTCCCTCCTATATATTTAAAAGAATTGGACACTATATCATATACCAATATCAACAAATAATCCAAAAAATAAGTGTGTGGATGCAGATTCTTGCAGGTAATTAAATTATTGTCTTTCAGATTCTAATATATTATATCAGTCAACAATTTGGACACATACCTGGTTTCCAAGGGATTTTCATAGCTTGTATATTTGCAGGAACCTTAAGGTAAGAGAGTTCAAACAGATTTCATCTTCATATGAAACGCATATTAATTCAGCATTGCAGTGTAAAATAGCGTCTTAGCTTTATACACGTTCATGTAAATTTTTATTTCATTATGGAAAACAAAACATAACGAACAATGTGCCCTGTCTGCTAATGTGACCTAGGGCGTATGAAGACGAGAAGCATGTAATGTTGCGGAACCTCAAATATAACCGCTCTAGAAACGGGCTTCAAAGGATATTCCTTAATACTGACATACACGATTCTTACAACGAGACATGTCCAATTTGGCGTCCTCTTGTCTACCTAAGCATGTGACTTGCTGAAGGGCATGGCTTACTAGAAATTCTGAATCAAATATGGTCCCAAGAGAATTGTTTATTTATTCAGTGTCGCCTTCGACACCATAAACCAAAAATGTCTCTTAAGCCGTCTAACTGAATGGTATTCAGTCAATGCAAAATCATTATATTGGTTCTCTTCCTACCCAAATGGCCGAATACAAACTATATCAGTCAGAGGTCCTTCGTCAGATCCTGTGGTGGTAGATTGTGGAGTTACGGCTACCTTCATCTTGTTCAGTGCCCCACTACAGATATCATTATTGCCCATGGTGTTCAATTTGTAGTATTCGCCAATGGCACCCGCTCTGCCAGACTTTCCACCCTCGGGATCGTGTAGCAGCCATGAAGAAGATTGAATCATGTATTGAAGACATCAGATCCTGGTGTAAACCCAAACAAGCTGGTGAAGACAAAGATGTTGCACTTTCCTTCTCACTTTAATAGATCAACTAGTACCTCAGCCAACCATTATCATTGGCAATGATGTCATTCATCCGTCAGCTGAAGCACTGAACCTACGAGTCACCTTAGACTCTAAGACACTAAGAATGATCAACCATGATAATAACTTATACATTATACAAGGCATGATCGGCTCTCAATACGAGCAATTGGGCAGTTTCGACAGTACCTTAGTGAAAAATCTACCATCAGATTGGTCCATGCAATCCTTGCTATATAGCCTCCCAGAAGAATTGAACAAGATTTAGCCAGTTCAAAATGGAACTGTTCGTCTTGTCCTTGTCGACGAGAACATATCACACCACCTCTCTACCAACAGCATTGGCTTCATATCAAACAGACGGTAGCATTAAGATTCTGCTTCTCACCTATATATAAGACCATTCACGACATATCACCTGCCCATATCTCTGAGCTCATTCAGCTGTATTTACCACCAAGAACCTTGAGATCATCTTGCTACCTGTTGAGTACACCAGTCGACTCATCAACAAAGTACTATGGTGATAGATCTTTCGCTTTTTAAATACGCAGCGGCACATTTGTCGAATAAACTATATACCCAACAGTATCTGCTTAGCTAAGTCAGGAGCTACTTCCAAAACATTCCTTTTTACACGGCATTTCGGCTCTTGATACGCAAGCTATGAGTTGCGACAGCGATTTCAGAGAATTTTTATGAACTCATCCATTATGGAATCGAGCACCCTTACTCAAAAGATAATCAATCTGGAATAGTGTAGCTATTTATGTGTAATACTAAAGCACTCTGTGACTGTCATACAGTTAAGACAATTCCGGAATGCGTTAGTATGCTGCTTTTGACGCTAAGAATGTAGGTGACTGTTTTAATGGTCTGTCTGAGCACATCGACTCATGTCCGTCTTTCACGTGATGATCACATTTTAGGGTGAAACTCTTGAGTAGCGAGAGATATTTATATTATGTGTTTTAAAGTTACACCATGGTGACCAAACCCGGGTGTAGTTGAATGCTGCAAATAGGCAAAAGGCTAAAGCTTTAACGTTCTGTCGGATATAATCTTCGACATAACAAGTTTAAAGTCAGTAAAAAACATCCAAGAAATGATGGGCTATTCCATCAGTGCCTGGGGTCCACCAAGACACGTTTCTGAATAGAAAAAACACAGTTTTCTGTATCCCACGCAGACGGGTCCTACGATGAAATGATTATAGGAAATGCTGGATAACGTATTTCAAGGCACTAAAACCTTTATCGGAGTAGCTATATGCAATAAAAGAAGATACAAAGATGATATTAAACTCTCGCATATTGATTAGATTAATTATTTATAATTAATAAAATTAACCATTTCCATAGACCTCGGACATCGGAACTAATTTTGATTAATTATAAATTTTACAATTTCAGCACTGTGTCTTCAGGTTTAAATTCACTGGTAGCTGTCACTTTGATTGATATCATCCGTCCATTCAGAATGTGGGTAAAATCATATTCGTCAGAACCGTCTCATCTTCCTGACCAGCAATCCGAAACTGAATCCAAAGACTTGATTATTATCAAAATATTGAGTAAGTAGCAAATTATAAGTGTGCTGCCCTTCTGCCGAGTTGCGGTTTCTTAGCCGTGTTATTCAAAAAACTACACATAAGTGTATAAAAAAGGAATGTTTTACTCGATTGGCGCTGATATAGGGACAACAAGTACTTTTTTTACGCGTTTAGAGAGATGTTTTTTAGTGGACATAGACAATTTTAAAACTGTGCAGCACTCTAATCCGCGCTGTTCTTAACACTGTTGATCTACGGGTCAATACGATGTACAATGGTCAAACTATGAGGGTCACTGGTTAAAAGTAACGTAGTTAAAACTGCGAAATACTACCTTATAAGGCAGGTGTGCTATTGATCGAATATGGTAACTGGTAAACACTGTTTTGCGCTTATCCACCACAGGTGATATGGGGCCTTATAATTACTTAGTACGGTCCCTAAATCAATACGACTAATACAATAGCCAATATACCCACTCATTGATGATCCAACGCAGTCCTATAGTTGAAGTACGTTGGATGAAATATTTGGAAATGTAAACCTTGCGTCTAAACACATTCAAAAGCAACAAATTGTGAATAACGTCGTCTCGTCTAAATTAAACTTACCAAAAGAATTTGGGGAAAGACAGGGGGAAATACTTTGTTGTGTACATTTAGGAACAGTGTAGAAAACATACCGTCTATGCTCAGTAGGAGAGTTGAATATATTTCCATGCTATTCTGTTTAATTCTAATAAATATTTTTAATAATGTGGACTGCTTCTAATGCCATATTATTAAACCAATTACAATCAAAACATGAAATATAGTGTTTCGCAGTGACACAGAAACAGGGTTTTTCCAAACACGTTTTTCCAGTTGAAGTGGTTGTGAATTGATTTAGAAACGATGGTATTGGAAACTGTCAAATATCATATTTTCCGATAAAGTAAGCAAACAAAAGTACGTTTTGTACTTGGCCCTTTTCTTTCAAGTCAGTTTCATTATAGGCAGCGAAGCGACTTCTTGGGTAGATTACAACGATGCTTCTTCCTATATCATCGATATCACCTAATGGATATGACCCAGAACTTTCCCCCAGCCCTATATCAGCGCGAATCGAGTATAGCAGGTACTTGTTTTTCTTGTTTGGCTTGGGTGTGGTTCTAAAACCGGTTTGTGTGGCTGGAGATATGGTCCTCCGGACTTCAAGTCCAGTACAAACCGTGAGGAATGGAATATGGAACTCGATTTTGCAGTTGACTCTTCACGCCAAAAAGTACAGCAAAAATACGTTTTGTACTGGCCTTTTCCTTCAAGTAGCTTTCTATTAGTAGGCAGCGACGAAGCGACCTCTTGGTAGATTAACTGCTTTCCCTACACACCTAATGGATATGACCCAGAACTTTTCCCCAGCTCCTATAACAGCGCGAATCGAGGATGCAGTACTTTTTTCTTGTTTGGCTTGTGTTGGTTCTAAAACCGGTGTGGCAGGAGATATATATGGTCCTCCGGACTCATAAGTCCACGTACAACGTTGATGAAGAATATGGAAATTACGATCAGTTGACTCTTAACGCAAACATATTTTCCACACCTTATTCTGTTTTCGTATATGGAGCCCGGACTATGGCTCCGGGCGACCATATCTCCTTTACACCGGGGTCACGAATGTCCCGTGAGAAGTGTCTTAATAATACAGCATCATTATTCAGGGTCATTCGTATAATGGTAGAACTCTCAGTTTTGCTACACGGGGATAATTCATATCATGCTAAGACCACAACTTTTCCGATCGAAAAGTTTTGTCCTTTGTTTTTTTTTCTGTACTAACTTATCTGTTCACCTTGATTTCATACACCCTTTTGGAGTCCTTTCTGTGTCATCGTTAAATTCTGAGTTCGACTATCTACAACGGGTGTTTGTTGCAGGAGATAGGTCCTCCGGAATCATAGTCCACATACAAGGGTGAAGAATAGGGAACTCGATTCAGTTGACTCTTCACGGCGACATTAGTTCACGCTTTATTCCGTTGTCGTCGTGATCACGGGTATGGTTGCCAAAGCGCGCATGATTCGTAAAACCGAATAATTGGTCCGTGGAAGGAAACTTTGGGTTGACACTTGGAAGAGATAGCAAAAGGGCAATTGGGTTTAAAAGACCTGATGCTAGTAGGAATACAGGACTAGGTGGAAAGTCCTAATGATAATGAACTGAATATCTAATCGAAAGCCATTTGGATATTTTGCAGCCGTTGTATTTGGAGCTTTAACCACTGGACTAGCTTTTATGGCATCCAGTTACGGGACACTGAGTTATCTATGACATTACAGATTATTTGGGTCGTTGGAGGCCCTCTGTGGTGTGTTTGTAATCGGGAATGTTCTGGAGAAGAGCTAATGCGAGTACGGGTTATTTATATAAAAAATAAATGACTATTGATAATCATCAAAGTCTTGGTTTTAACGAAAATTTTTTAATCTTGACGAAGTCGTGTTATAAAACCATTTAGCGACAGATAAGCATATATTATGTGATAGATGCAATCAACCAATCTATTTTCAACTTTGTTGGTCGAGCTATGTGACCGATTGCGATGGGGAAACCACAGCCTTAGAAAACATTAGAAGAACACTACCACTCTCTTATCTCTCAACCTTACCTCTTCTCCTTCCAACTCATTTCATCAGGCAACAAGGAACCTGATGCAACAACTATGTGGACATGACGCATCAATATTGCATCGAAAAGGGGTGTTCACTCAAGAAAGTGGTCTAAGATTGTTTTTCGAGGGACGGCAATCATCTTGTCGCATCAATATAACTTTTCATTTGGCTTCGCGATGAACATAGTGTTTTTAAGTAAAAAAAGTAACATGAGCAGGGAATATGATTGGAATTACCTTTGTTTTTAAAACCCTTGAATATTACCAAGACTAATCATCATTAATTCGAGAACAATAAGAGTAAGAACAATTCAAACAACTTCACACGCGATTAGGCATGGGGGTTGGGGGCACATGACAAGCATTATCAGTAGCTTAGCTAATGTAGTAGAACAGAGTGCAAGTATAAAAACAAAATAACTACCGCTGTTTTAAACAGATTGTGTTTTAAAACCAATCACATTCAAAACAAAACGTAACCGTCTATGGTTAAATGTTTTCAAACTCGAAGTCAAAGGTGCACTCGTGCAAGCCATTTAGGCGGTAAAAATTAGTGGTTGGCATAACTGTACTATTGACTATATGATAATATTAGAAAGCAAGATCTATAAAATACAGATTCTAAACTAAAGGATTTAAAAATATAATTTTTTTAATTTTCTTGAAAGTTTCGGCTCTCGTGCCTTTTTTGGGGGGGGGGGGGTACATGCCATAGTTAACTTTAAACGTCATAAATTTACTAGCTTCTGGTTTTTCCCAGTGGCATGCTTAAAACGATCCGCACCAGAATGTTCCTATTCGTAAATCATTGTAATAATTATACACTATCGGGATCATGGACTTTCTTGGTTGCGTATGTCAGAGGTACACTAATTGGTTGGTTAGGTGGAATGACAACTGGGAATGTGGATAATTAGGAAAACAGAGTCATGCTGGAAAGATAGACAAAGCATTAAAGTTACAAGGTACAGGACGAATTCTTTGTTTTGGAATTTGTTGATCTATCCGTATAAATTTTTGGCAATATCATGACTATGCAGTGTTGTAAACACCATGCCTTGATATTTTTTTTTGATTTGTCATACTTTAGCTATCTTTCACGTTGTATGCGAACTTTCACCAGTCTTACAACTCTTGTTATGCTATGTTTGTGCATGACGTTGTCCGGTTCTTATAATCCCGGCAATAAGGAAATTGAAGTCAATCCTAAGCGTTTTGGTAACATTCTTAAGGTAATATTTTACAGATACTATTGGACGTGGAACAAAGCTAAATTATCGGAGATAGACTGGCCTGGGGTAATTTCGACTTGGTGCATTGAACAGTTATCATATGAATCCGTGTTAAAGGAATCCTATATCCCATAATAATTACTCATATTCCACTACTGTCTGGACTGCTCTTATTTATGTGAAGTTATTGAAGGAGAACAGAGGGTTCACATTTTGCTTTGTAATTTGAAGCGATGAGCGCATTTGCTTTTTGATAGTCGAGGTTTCGCGCCTTTGACACTGGCCCAAATGTCTAATGCAAATGCAAAATGGTGCGCCCGCAGGCGGATTGAGTGCCCATCTCCTCTGTCATTGGCTTTTGGGCCAGACTTCCTCATAAAATGTTGCTGTGAGCGGTTGGTGTAGACCACAAGAGCAAAGACTGCATAAGCATAATAGCATCAGAGTGCATAAGCATATCGTATAAGAGCATAATAGTGCATAAGCATAAGAATAACCGTATATCCGAACATAATCGCATAAGAGTGAATAAGCATAAGAATAACCGTATATACGGAACATAATCGCATGAGAGTGCATAAGCATAATAATCCATATACGGAACATAATCGCATAAGAGTACAACATAAGCATAATATAACCGGGATATACGCAATATAATCGCATAAGAGCATAACCACATAAGAATAACCGCGTATATATTCGGAGCATAAGCGCTTAAAGCATAGACTCATAAGAACACAGGTTCATAAGCCATCAGAATAACCGTATATACTATCATAAGCGCATAACAGCATAGGGTCATTTAAGCATAAGAAAAACGGTATATGTACGGAGCATGTACGGAGCATAAGAGTGTAAAATGCATAAGCCCACGGAGCCTATACGTAGCATGAGCGCACGATGGTGTAAAAACGCATTCATATACCATACATCCGCAGCATAATCGGGGGGATACTGACATGTCAAGGCTAGTGGGATGTGCCTCCCAATTGGGTTGTTTTTCACAAATATCATTAGACATTGGTCCCATTTTCTGAACAAAAAATCCTTGGATACGGGTTGCAATTTAGAAAAGAAGAAGAAGAAGGAGAAACACTCTGTAAATCACCCTTTTTGAAGGCAGAAACCCTTATACATGGGTTCCAAATTTGCAACATTTTCGAGAAAAAAAACCGCGCAAATAGGCCATTTTTTTACTTAATGCCCTAGAAATGTATAGGGGTTTCAGACCTCGGTTCGCAACCCCATCAAAATTTGTAGAGATGCAATAACATTACACGCATTAAAATCCCCCTGAAAAACATTTACACACTTTGATATTGACATTCTGGCCAATAAAAATTGTTTCAGAAATGTTGCGATGTATTTTAAATATAGCACCAGTTGTGTAGAAGAAGGTATCTCAAAAGGGCAGTAAATAACCCTCGCTTTCATTTTCTGCAAGATTGTAGGCTGAAGGTCTGACTCTGTCGGAAAATTACATTGAAAAAGGTACATTGGATTTGGAACAACTTTTCAACGACAATGTTACTAATTGCTATGGAAATCACGTGCACGAATCCTGCACCAATGCATGTAAATACGGTTGTCCTTATCTTATGCAGTCTATGCTCTTATGCGATGCTTCTGCAGTCTTATGCGCTTATGCTCGATGCGCTTATGCTCCGTATAACGGTTATGCTTATGCAGTCTTATGCTTTTATGCGCTTATGCTCTATGCGCGTTGCCCGTTCTACGGTTATTCTTATGCTTATGAAGTCTTATGCTTATGAAGTCTTGTATGCTTTTATGCGCTTATGTGCTTAGGCTCTTATGCTCATATGCCTTATTCTCTTATGGCGCTTATGTTCCGTATATACGGTTATTCTTATGCTTATCCAGTCTTATGGCTCTTATGCGCTTATGGCGTTTACACCAACCGTTTGCCTGTGAGGGGTTTTCGCCACTCCTCCCACACGCGATTCTGTTTTGCATTCCCAGCCATGACCGGTGTAAAGTAATTATTGTCCGGCGTATCTCATCGTCCGGGAACAATGGGTGAATAATAGGGAAATTGATTCAGTTGACTCTCACGCAACCTTATCAGCTCCACGCTTTTTCGTTATCGTCTATGGGCCCCGGAACTGGGGCTCCCGCCGGGCTATCATCGCTTTCACGGGTACCCATTTATACTCCTGGGGGAGAGAGGCAAGCGCAACCCTTGGCGACAACCATTATGCTTATGAGGCGAGCGCTTATCCACTGCAACACATGTGCCCCAAAGGTCCAAACAGGATTTTTTCTAGTATGGTTGTAAACATCTTTGTCTGATTGGCCAGTTTTGCTTATCAACAAACAAAAAAAAAAACAGGCTTGTAAATTACACAAAACTTTGTTTTAACCATTTCATGACCGTCATAATTCAAGAACCAACTATAAATCCTACATAATGCCCAGCTCGGTGTTTGTCATAAACACTACACTATCATTCTTTTGAAAAAAAAATGGCAACTTATGTATAGATTAGTAACCATCAAAACTTTTTGCTTATCTCTACTCTTAACAATTTTTAGATGTGGCTTCCAAAGGCATAGTTTTATACACACCCTAAACCTTGGATTATCTAATTATTTAACTTCCAACCTAGATGCAAAACGAGACAGATGTATGAATTAGCTAAATCCTCTGGCTGACTTAACTTGTCAGAGGAGGGTGTTTATGATACTAACATGATTATTGAGGAACGCCAATGCTGTAATCGTAATTAGCATCTTGTTTCGTGTTTTAAAACGTGTTTAATTGTTGAATTATTCTATTAATATACAGGAGTGAATGGAGTGTGAAGCGAGGAACTATTGCAAAGAGTCCCGAAGCTGCTTGCTGAAACTTTGAATGAAGAGCATCGGTTGTAAAATATAGATGCTGGTAAGGCTGGGGCTGAAATGTCCAGATGTTTTGTCAATGAGCTAGATACATGCAGAGTGCCCACTTTTGGTAGATTTATTTGCCATTTGTTTACATACACACTCATCTCTTTACGCTCAATCTCTAACTAGCAAATTCTTTTAATTACAAGCAGCTTGTTTATCCCATTGTAGTTTGGTTCCAGTTCACCGAACTATGGGTAGCAGCCAATTGCCTAATAAATATAGCACCAAGTTGGTGTAGAAATGAAGGTATCTCAAAAGTGCAGTAAACCCATCGCTTTCATTTTCTGCAGATGTAGGCTTAATGTCTGACTCTGTCGGAAAATTACAATTGAAAATTACTTGGATTTGGAAAAACTTGTCAACTGACAATGTCTATTGCTATACTATGGAAAAAATCACGTACACGCAAGCCTGCACGAATCACGTGCACCAATGCTATGTTACATAACGGTTGTCTCTTATTTATTATGCTTATTCAGTCTTATCTCTTATATATATGAAAATGCGATGCTTATGCAGTCTTATGATTGCGCTTATGCTCTTATGCGCGGTATTATTCTCCGTATATCTACGGGTTATGTTAATGGTGCAGTCTTATGCTTTATGAATGATTATGTTATGTGCGCTTGATGCTCTTTCTTATGCGCGTATGGCTCCTATTTATTATACGGTTATTCTTATGTATGCTTATGAGTCTTAATGCGATGGACGAGTCTTATAGGCTTTTATGCGCTTATGTGCTGTATGCGCTTATTAATGGCTCTCTCTTATGCCGCTTATGCGCTCTTATCGCTTTATGTTCCGTATATACGTTATTTTATTCTTATGCTTATCCAGTCTTATGCTCTTATAGCGCTATGCGGGTTTTAACATTACTTACACCAACCGTTGCTGTTAGGGGGTTTCGCCACTCCTCCCACACAGCGAGTCGGTTTTGCATTCTTCCCCAGCATTGCCGGTGTATAAAGTATTATTGTCCGGCGTACTCATATCCGGGAACAATGGTGAATACTAGGGCAACTTGGATTCAGTTTGACTCTTCACGCAACATTAGCTTCCCGCTTGAATATTCGTTATCGTTCTATGGAAGCCCCCGCGGACTGTGCTACCCGCCGTGCTATATCTGCTTTCAGACAGGGGTACCCATTTATACTCCTGGGTAGAGAGCAAGTCGCAACACATTGGGCGACAACCCTATGCGGTTATGAGCGAAGAGCGCTGAATTCCAAACACTGCCCCAACATGTGCCCCAAAGTCTAAACAGGATTTTATCCCTCGTTGTTTGTAAACATCTTGTGGCTGAATTATTGCCGTTTTTGCTTATCAACAAAAAAAAAAAAAAAAAACAGGGTTGAAGTAATTACAACACAACAAAACTTTTTTTAACCATTTCATGTACGTCATAATTCAAGAAACAAAACTATAAATTACTCCAACTACATACTCCAAGCTCGGGTGTTGCAATAACACTACACGTATAATGTCCCTTTTGAAAAAAAAAAAATGCAACTGATGTATGATTATTTAACCATCACACTTTTTGCGTTATCTCTGCTGACCTGGTTAGTGTGGCTTACAAAAGGCCAATAGTTTTATACAACATACAACCTTGGATATAATATTATTTACTTCCAACCTAGATGTAAAACGAGACAGATGTATGATCTAAATACTCTGGCTGACTTAACTTGTCAGAGAGGTGTTAAAGATACTAACATGATATTGAGGAGGGAACGGCCAATGCTGTAATCGTACTGGTAAGCATCTTGTTTCGTGTTTAAAAATACGCGTGTTTAATTGTGAATTTTCTATTAATACTACAGGAGTTAATGTAGTGTGGAAGCGAGACATTTGAAAAAGTCCCCTAATCTCTGCTGGCTGAACCTTTGAATTAAGAGCATCGGTTGTCAAAATATAGAGGCTGCGTAATGGCTGGGCGGAGATGTTCAGAGGTTTTTTGTCCAATTGAGCTAGATACATGCAGAGTGCCCACTTTTGGTAGATTTATTTGCCAATTTGTTTACAAACCCACCTAACTCTCTTACTCTCAATCTCTACCTAGCAAATTCTTTTTTAAATTACAAAGCCTAGCTTTTTTAATAATATTACTCATTTAGTTTTGTGTTCACCGAAAACTATGGTACAGAGCCCAATTGCCTAAATAAAATCTACGAGGAACAAAAATCCTAGAGAGTCTGCGAGGCAGGTTATAATTAAATTGTAGCCGCTTGGTCCGGTTAGGTTTTGGTCGATTAATTTCCTGTTTTTTGGTTGTGGGTAGTGTTGCTAAGGTTAAGATTGTTCAAACGAGGCTGACCTTGACCTATTATTATGCATTTTAAATTTATAATTTAAAATTAGGTTAAAAACGCGTGTTTTTTTGTTTTTTAAGTTTTATTAACTATGACCTAAGAAATGAAAACTGATATTGGTGTTTAGTGGAAAATTGTCCTAGATCTAAGCGAGTAATTAATCGCTTAAACCGGACCCTACCAAAACTCTTACCACCTTTTTTTTTTTTGTTGTGTTTTCGGTTTAGATCTTTCATGTTTGGTAGTCCTTTTCCTCTAGGGGACGTAAGTGATAATAACAGTCTTATCAAGCAGACTTTGGAAAGAACACAATAATGGCCTCTTTCTTAATGATTAAACAGAACCTATCGCCAGACAATCAACAGGTCTAATTGTTGCACCACTAATCTCCATTTTGTCCCCTCACTAGCCTATAGCCACTTTTCTTATTATTTCTTCTAGATCTTTATTTAAACCCGGTTAAACAACCCCTTTCCAACAATAATCCTTGGTCTTTCCACGGGGGCCGTGGCTTACCAAACGCACAAAAAAAAAAACAAAGAAAATTTTACACCAAAGATAAAATTCATAAAATACATCAGCTACAAGTATTACAATCACTTGATACCATACACAAAATATACAATGTAAATTAAAATATACAAATAGGATCCAACAACTTTATGTACACAAGACATAAGATTAAAATTGCACGTGGGTTAGCTTAGCACGGTATGAAATATTGCAGCATAAATAAATATATGGCAAACAAATTACATCACATTTAAATTAATAAATAGATCACGTTAAAGTTTGCTTTAAAAAACATTATGACACGTGAGCTTGCTTCAAATCACTATCCATAGAATTCCATACTATTGCACCACGGTAAACCAAGCAACAGGCTTCTCTTCTTATAATTCGTTTTTGGCCTTTGGAATTTGTAGTGGTTTTTTATATCCCCCCCCTTAAATCATACTGAGATTCCTTTAATGTTAATACAAAACGATTTCTTTCTAAGATAAGTTGGCAAAAAAAGTGAGTTTCACATTTCAATACTTTATACCTTGTGACCGATTTTCATCATAAATGCAATTCGCTCAACTAGAGGAAACCCAGTTCTATAATGAGGATATATTGCCTCAGTGGGCTGACGCATAGTAATTAGCTCCATAATTATTTAACGACTCTGTTTTGAAATTTTTGAAGTTTAATCAGCGACATAAACAATGGTCCCGCAAGTACCCACCATATAATGCTACAAATATCAAAATACACGGAGCATAATACTTTTTATACAGAATAACTGCATGTAACATCAGTAGAACCACTTTGTTTTGTCGGAACATATAATATGACTTCCTAGAAGGGAATTCTTTCCGTTCTTTCTTTCTTTCTTTTCTTTCTTTATTCTTCTTCATTCTTTCCTTCTTGAATCAACGTGATCCCTCCAGGCCCTGCCATGTGTGTTCATTTTGTATATCAAACAATGAGACGACCCAGGGTGCTTACCAAATTTATTTTACTCTTTTTCTGTAGGTCTTAGCCTTTTAATAATATTAACATTTAAGAATCCAAGTTCGCATTTGTTGGCCAAGTTTTTGCCTTGTGCCCCATTGTGCGTAAACCATAACTTCACTTTTATACTGATATTCAGACTGAGTTTATTCCTGATAAGCCAATTAGACTAACCTTAGAAGACAACTTTCATTTCAACATAATACTTCAACTTCATCAATATTATTTGACGACGTATACAACACCGTATCGTCAGCATAGCATACTTACTTTTACATATCTGATACATTTGGGTAATCATTAATATAGAGGTAATAAAAGCAAGGGGCCCAATAAGGACTCCTTGTGGAATGCCCTCAACATTTTGAATAGCTGGACTTAACAACATTTATTTATGCATGTTTACAGAGTGGGTTCTTCTTTCAAGTAAAAAGCTTCTAAGCCGAGTAATACATGGTTACTGATCCTTGGGGTACTCCTCAGCTTTTTAATCAAAATTTCTGGTTGATTGTTCAAATCTTTCTCTTTAAGTACATTATCAATTCAATTGTACCAGTCATCTGTAATATGATTAGGTATTAATGTTGACGGTGTTGGGTCTAAAACCGCATTGGTTTTCATGAGTCAAATTATGGAATTTGATATGGTACCAACTATCAAAAACACTTCTCCTCCTCTCCACAATTTTTTGCAATTTCAGGTCAACCCGAAATAGGCCTGTAATTATTAGGATCAGTTTTAACAGATCACCACTCCTTAAATATGGGAAATCAAATACGTGCAATCTTTCCATCGACGGAATAACTTTTTTGGAAATGGAAAAATGTTTAACTTAGTGTAATTGGGTTTTGACAATACATGGAACGCTGTTTTTGAGGAGTTTGCTGGTATATCACTCGAGTACCTGTTTGCCTTGTTATCGGGAAATTAATTTAATTTGCTCAACCCATACTTTTCATTTTCATTGACAAGGGTGCAGAATTCAAAAACAGATATATTTGGCTCTCCCCATAATATTATCATTTTCCGGATAACGCAGCTTTGCCATAACAGCAAGAAACCTACCTTCGGGAATTCAGACGTGCTAATTTAGGACCAACACTGGTCAAAAAATTGGTCATTTATTATACTTGCAATACTTTTTGAGTCGGTAACCTCCCCCGGTGGTAGATTTAAGACAATGTATATTAGTACTATAGATTTACCAGGTACAACGTGCCTTAGAGTATTCCAGATATCTTTAGAATCATTTTGCGACGATGAACCTATTCTAAATTTGTAAAAAGGTCTTCTACTCTCTTTTTATAGCCAAGTTGACCGTAGTTTCTGCTTTACTCAAGTTTATCTGTAACATGCCCAGATCCTCGGAGAACCAGTGGAAATAGCCTTCTTTTTAATCTTATCGCGCTCGTGCAATCATTTTTCATCCAACGATGCATCTTGAGCCATGTGGTGATTTTTTTGTTTAGCACTCTTTTTCTCCTCACAGGGGGGCATGTTTATATTACAATGGTAGAAAATAGATTCGAAAACTCCTTAAAGAGCGTATTACCATCATTAGCTTGCATAACACCGATCCCCATTTGATTAAACTTTGAAGATCAGTGATAAAATCATCGTTACTACTTTAAGTTATTGTACTTACGACGTCTTGGTTAATTGTGTACATTATTACGCTCCTTTATTATTGCTTTATAACACAACTTTAAGAAAAGCTGTACCCCAATTCGCGATACTAGTGAATGATCAACTAATTCCCTGTGTTAAAACAAACAACCACTAGACGCATTCTACCCTCTCAACAGTTGTAGTAATAAATATATGATCAATTAGTGGAATGTATTTTCCGTAATTCTGGTTTGATCTTTAATATAATTGCTTCGAAGGTGATATTTTCACTGATCTCTCTTGGAAGTTTCTGTTCTTTCTTCTTCTTCGTATAGCAACATGGATTTAATAAATTCGCAAAATTTATATCACCTATTAGGATAATATCCTTATCATCGTTTTCACTTCCAGCAAGCAAGTTCAAGCACAGGTTTCACAGTCTTTTGGAAGAACATTTTCTTAAGAAATGGAGAAACAATACTTTTTGGCTACTTGGGTTCTGCTACTTGGAGTTCTGGATACCAAAATATTAACAATAAAAAGGGCTTTAGAACCAGGGGTTGTTTTAAATTTCTAAGGCGACAAGTTTCTAATTCTTAGGCATTAAATCGTTACGAATTTTAGTAAAAGAACCAGATCTTTTGTTTAACTATATACATCTAACACACAAAACTACCAACAAAACAAAAACACCAACCAGCCGTTACTATTACGACGGTCAATTACGCCCGACCGATACAATTGGTAAGATTTTTTTGTTTTTCAATTTCACCAACATCATTATCAGAATAAAGTCACCTAGACTGTTTCGCAGGCCTATTATGTCATAAGATTTGTTACGGCAATAAAATTCGAACTCTCATCGCTATTTTTTAAAAAGAAAACCATGCGCGGAAGAGTAACTGTTCCACAGACTTTTTAAAACGTCAAGCACTTTGCTATGTAAACGTGTGTCACGATTCCTCTTTCATCACACGTCACGTCCCTAACGCCACCCACACTGTTCCCCATGTTACATCCCCACTTATCCACACCTTCTTCTCAGCCCCTCTCCTTTCGCCACACCTATGTATAGTATCTTTATTTTAATTCTATCTAAAGTGATACTGTTGTTCGGCAACTACTCAACTCAGTTCATGGCCCATGCCTTATTTAGAATATTGTCTGTTTTGATGTTTTAGCCATAATTTGCCATTGTAGACCTAATCTGGTGGACATATGACAGTGAAAGTTTTTTTTTCTTTCATTCACGAGGAAACAAGTGTCAGCATTGTGATTTTTCAAGCCACATTTGTTAGTAACAACCCGAAGTACGGTGCGCTGTTTTTCATTATGTAAATATGAAACCGATGTGCATACGTTTGCTGGTCATTTCCCAATTTTCTATAATTTTCACATGTTTCCATGTGTGCCGACGATTGACGATTCTCTCCGAGAAATTTGGGGTTTTGTCCGCGTGTTTTGGGGGTTACTGTTTCCTTTCCCCAACAACGACTGGGTCGCGCACCCGACCTTTTCTAAGACGCGGAACTGCTTTAAAAAAAAAAACTAAGGCGCGTTAACAGATTTTTCCGCTTTCACTGAGGTGAAGTCCATCTGAAGTCTACTTTCTTGGACAGTAATCCATTTTATATATCTGTCAGTTCAGGTGCTAGGTCCCAAGCCACAATCTAGGGCGAGTGGCCAAATTCCTTTGAGCGCATGGTTAAGTTAATCTGTTTCGGACGTTTTGCTCCACGCGAGGAGGACAAACTGCCGATATAAGTGGACCTTTTGATTAAGGAAGCTTTGATTAAACAGACGTGACAATTGCCTCCATGGATAAAGTAGCATTTCCAACATTTTCCTCTTTCTTCTCCACGGGGAAATATCGTTGGTTTCCGGCGTGGACCATAACCATCCCCGTAATTATGGATGTTTGTGTCCATTGCAAAAATCTATTTCTCTTAAATACGTCTGCAATTGTGGCACCGCTAATAACTTTTTAAAACGGTTGTGTTTACAAAGTCGAGTCTTTAACATTGCGAAGGGATGGAGTCAGCCTTTTATGATGTCTTGATATTATTGACTATTTTTCATTTCACACACCAGTGTCTGCAGTGGAAGTAGTTGCAATATTGGTCAGTTGTTTGAAGACTGCTTTTTGCTTTCTCAATTTTGCTTTGGAGGATGTTTTCCATTTGTTGTTTCTAATTAGCTTTTGTCATTTTGGCAACAAATTTTTGCTTTTCTTCTTGTTTCCGGCGTTTTCCTTTCTCAGCCTGTTCGATTTGTCATAAGCACTGAAACTCTGATTAGATTGCAGTGTGGAAACTGTCCATGTTGACGAGTGCTCACTGTCTATTGCGCTTTTTCAGTTACATTCAATTGTCTTACAATCTGAACATGTCCATTTTTGTTGACTTAGCAGGAGCTTTTTCAAGCCCTACACATAATATGTGAAAATCTTTCTTGCGCAGACGTGCAAATGAATTTTGGTTTATCAGGGGTAGGTAATTTACAATTGGAACTTTGACAAGCTAGTTGTATTGAATCGTCCGGGGCGTCAGTTACAGCACTCTTATTTATAAGGACAGAGTTCTCCTGTCTAGTGTCATGGTGTTTGGAAATAGATGCAGACGTAATTGGCGAGACCATTGGTGTTATCTATCTTCTGTATCTTGTAATTGGGGGGCTTTCATTAGGTGAATTTCGTTTCAATTCACATTGATCACAACAACATGTAATCACTTTGGTGATTTTTGATCATCAAGTTTGTTAACGTTTGCATCATTAAGGTCTTTGCAGTCCTTCTTTTGGGTTCCATTATTGCGATGCATTTAGAAGTACTCGGCTTCGCTTGGCTGATTCGGGGACAAAGGTGTTGATCACACCTTGTAATAGTAAGATGGTTTGAGGACGTGGTATGGTTTCCCTACTGGACAAACACACAGTTCAAAATCAATCACTGACAAAACAATTGGGGTCGATTTTAACGTGTGGGCATAGACCATATAGGTTTCAATATATTGAGAGACTTGGCAACACAATGGTAAAAATTTGTCAAAATAAGGATTTTAGCAACCTTATAATGTTCCCGTCAACCTGTTTCATAAATGTCCTTATGTACTCACACAGTGGATCCAGATGTTGGTAGATTCCGAAAATAGGAAATAAAGTTAAATTTCAGTGATTTTATATGAGCGATGTGTATGTCATGTCGTCAAGGTCCGCGCCCTCAAAACACTGAGAAATAGGCGAAAATAGTTTTTTCGGATACTTGCCATTCGGTTGACATCACCGTGTGAAAGCAGATATAGTCCGGAGGGAGCCACAGTCCGGGCTCCATAGACGATAACGGAATAAAGCGTGAACTATTTTGCGTGAAGAGTCAACTGATCGATTGCTCTATTGTTCACACCTCATTGTTTCCGCGACTATGATACGCTGGACAATAATTACACCACAACAAATGTATTAAAAAAACAAAAAAACTAAAAAATCTTTAAAAAAAAAAAAAAAAAAAAAAAGACCCCTATGTAAAGAGTTGTGTTTGCCCCTATTCCCCCTCCCGTCTGTGTAGATCAAAGTGTTTTTATTTTGTGACTTTTTTGCACAGTGTCCCCGTATTAAGGTCTAAACGTGTTGCTAAGGAAACACACATTATTAAAATATGGTAATTAGCATTTCTGGATTTTTCATGGTTGAAAATATAAAAAATTGCAAAAAAGAAATTGTTACGTGTTAATATATCAAGCAGTCTGTCTGCCCAATAGAGCAATTTGATTTGTATTAAACGCTTCATTGAGTTTTCATTTTGGTTGGACATGATTCAAGTGGTATGGCTACTAAACCAGCCCAAGAATTGTGTACTATCGCAAATTTTTATTGAAGCAATTTTGTTTAAAGTTATTTAGAACATCACGACGGAGTTAACTATCTTTCACGAGGTATGCACCTTCCTCCATTTAATAATATGGTTTGTACACTTTTAGGTAATAATATTTGAGATGAATCTAATATCCAAGAATTCTCCACCTCCATCCATCCATCCTCCATTCATCCATCCACCAACTCTATGTTGTATGTTATTATGTAATAGAGGCCGGTTGTTGTTTGGGTGGCATTCCATGTTCATGCCACCATGTAACAAGCATGCGGAAATGAGGTCTCCACCAAAGAACCCTATTTCTAAATCGTCAATGTATTGAATTTTCTTTCACTGATATTATTCATAGAGTTCGTTTTGACGTGTGAATGTTTCTCAATAATTCAAATGGAAATATGTTTTTGGCGTCTGACCTCCAGGAGCCCCCCTTATCCACTGATGTGTGTAAAAGGACTTTATATCCCTTAAAGGAGAACCCGTGCAACGAATAATATTATACAATATATTCCATAAAATATTTATTGACCACCTATAGAAAAAGGTGGGGGTTTAAAAAAAACGAAATTATTTAAACCATAAAAAGTTCTTTTTCAACCCATCTCGTCTGACCATGCGCTGTTTAAAAACGCGCTAGTATATAACGTGCTATGCGATACGGCCGGCACGGTGCGCCATACCTGCATAGGAAATACACATTTGAAAGCGTCACTGGTGAAAGGGTTATGACGCTACTTGCTTGGCCGTCGGTATCGCATAAAATGTATACATATTCCATATGCACTAGCGCGAATTTCCCAATAGCGCATGGTCAGACACTCTTTTTAATTATTCATTTTTATGGTTACATATTCCGTTTTTTTCCATTAAACCACCCGAGTGTTTCAAATCATTATTTTATAGCGTATTTTATAAATGTTTCTTAGTAAGTTCTCCCTTTAGGGGGTTAGAATATCCTATCATGACTATATTCTTAATTTAAACATTTTTCAGGTCCTTTCATAACAATATTAAAGTATATGGGGAATTACGTGCAATCCGACGAACACTTTTTAAATAAATTATGCAATATGAGAGATCCCATATGGCTGTCAATGGTCGCCATTTTGAAGAGATTTTGAATGCTCTCCTCGCCTCCCCTGACCAAAGTGTACTATCTATCAACATAAAACTTGGAATTAGGATAATTACGCAATGTTCATTGTACGGACATTTTATTAAAGGGTTTTTTGCTTGATAATTCAATTATGAAAGTGACAATCTTTCGCAGCTCGTTAATATGTTTAATCACTCCAAATCAGCGTTGATTATTAAAAAAAAGTAACTACAAGCTCAGTCGTCTATGAACCACTCTCCCAATTCAAATGGCTTTTTTCTTTTAGATACAAACTGTAGAACTGTACAATCAAAAGTTACACTTTGGTCCAAAAATAAAACTGGAAATCGGGCGAAAATAGTTTTTCGGATACTTGTCATTCGGTTTGACCTCACGGTGTGAAAGCAGATATAGTCCCCGGGGGAGCCACAGTCCGGGCTCCATATACGATAACGGAATAAAAAGCGTGAAACAATGTTGCGTGAAGAGTCAACTGAATCTATTGTCCTATTGTTCCCCATTGTTTCCCGGACTATGATCCTGGACAATAATTATTCTACACCTGTGTTCTCTTGCAGCCATTATCACTGTTTCCCTAACCCCTATGTAAAAGAGGTTGGGTTTGCACCGATTCCCTGGTCTGTGTAGATCAAAGTGTTTCTATTTTTGTGAGTTTTTGCACAGTGTCCGTAATTAAGGTCTAAAACCGTTTGCTTAGGAACAATTATTAAAATATGGTAATTAGCTTTTGTGGATTTTTCATGGGTTGAAAATACTAAAAATTGCACAAAAAGAAAATTGTTAACGTGTTAATATATCAACATGTCCTGTGCCCAATTAGAGCAATTTTGGATTTGTATATAAACGACTTTTTCATTGATTTTTCATGTTTTTGTTGGACATGATTACAAGTGGCTGGCTCAACTAACACAACCAGCCCAAGAATTGTGTACTATCGCAAAAATGTTTTATTGAAGCAATTTGTTTAAAGTTATTTAGAACATCACGACCGAGTTAACTAGCTTTCACCTGGTTCACGAGGTATGCCACCTTCATCATTTAATATGGTTTGTACACTTTTAGGTAATAATATTTGAGATGATCCTAATATCCAAGAATTTCTTCATCCATCATCCACCCACCACCCCCCCACCCACCTATTCTCATCCTCCTCCATCCATCCATCCACCCACCCACCCACCAAAAGTAACTAACATATATTTCAAGCAAATATAAACATTGCATAAGTTTTTCTTCAATGGGAAAAGTCGTATAACTGCAAGAAGCAAGCGACTGACCAAAATCACCGCAAACTGGCATATAGCACAAAACAGCACGCTAATTACGCTGGAATACGCTTTTGACGCGCTTTTGTCCAACAATGTTGAGCCAATTGGCGCCTGATGCTAAGGGATTAGCATCGCTTTAATGCAACCTGTTAGAGAAACCACGTTTCTTTAAGCCAGAAGTAACACGTTATGAATACTTCCAAGACTCCCCACAATAATTACAATTGTTTTACACGAGTATGGGTGGTAACTCTAAGTTGGGTTTAGTTCATTCAATGCTTGGTAATATTTTTTGAATTTTGTATGGTAGCAGTAGCAGGGGACTGTAGTGTAAAGAGTGTGGCGCTTCCTCCGGATAAATTGGTGAATTTTTGCACACAAGTACTTTAGGCATTGATAATCCATAAAATTGAATGGAAGCACTTGGCACCCCCCTTATGTAAGGCCCCCATGCTGGGTGTCAAGGTTATACAGGGTTAAAAATTTAAATGTTTCTGAATGTGTAAAAAGCCCCGTGGGTTTGTCTGTCACAAGGTTTTCAAAAAGGTATGTTGTGCACTATCTATGGCTTATAGTTCTGGATTAATGTGGAAAAACTGTAAAAATGGTGAAAAAGTTAAATATTTAAAAAAAATTACATGGTCAAAAGTTAAAGTTTGCTTTGATTCCAGTTATATGTTGTGCAAATTGTTTCCCTAAGCTTAAGAGGATTGAAATAAGGAATAGGTTTTGCCGTTCTGTTATGCTTATGTTTTTCACGTTATCCAACAAAATGGTCACCTGTCAATAGAATCCAATGCTGCCAATAGCTGTTGACTTTGATCGCCATTTTGGTTAATAACCCAGACACGCACGATAGTCAAAACTATTCCTATTTTCATTCTATGAGCTAATACCAACAATTTGACCACATTTTACACCAATGGGAGCAACTTTTAATTTTTTGACCCCTTGGCTACAAACCAAAATTGACGTTTTTTATAATTGTACAGTAGTTTTTACCCCATATTCTAAACTATTAGTCACAGGTAGTACAAAATACCTTTGTGGAATCCTGGTAAACAAGACAGGATCATGGTGTGCTTTTTCAACACAATTCGGAACATTTATTAAAAGTTTACCCTGGTGTAACCCTTGAAATCAAAAGCTGGGGGACCATGAAAGGGGTTTGGCAGGTGCTTCCATCAATTTTTGATTATCAATGTATAAGTACTTGGACCAACATTACAATTTTATTCCAGGATTTGCACACCACATAAGATCTGTTCATTACCGTCCACCACTACAGGTGTTGATGAAGGCATCAAAATGGACAAGAGATTTCAAACAATAAACGCCTGCATGGTATGGCGGGTCACGAATGAGTAGATCGGGTTTCTGTGCAGGATAATCCAAATCCGATTGCGTCAAGTAGATCACCTGTTATATTAATCTGATCAGTGAAATATCACCATTGGGGTGTAGTTTCATGATCTCGTTGTTTAAGTAGCGATGTTGCGGGCTCCCTCGCAGGTAATCCTACAATAGGTTTCTTTTGAGGCGCAGCAGTCTAACTTGAAAAGAAGCCTATTGAATGAGTACAGTACGACGGGAGCCGCAAATCGCTAATAGGAGTAACGATGTCTGTTCAGTCATGTCAATATAAAATTTCTAATTAGCGATGGCGGCTCCCGTCGTCGGTATCATAAAATGGGCTTCTTTTCAGTTAGCTGCTGCGCCTCAAAAGAAGAAATGTATGAGTAGTACCGTTCGACGGGAGCCGCAACATTGTACTAGGCTACTGTATTTTGCGAAAAGAAAAAAGAACTCCCATGGATTACACGCTGTATTCCGTTATGCACGTTATGCACGCATGACGGAATAAAGCGTTAATCCAATGGGAGTATGTTTCGTTTTCGTTTCGCAAATACAGTAAGCCTTTATAAAATACCATGCACCCATTCAGATATGGGATACAGCTGGGTTATGGCAAAGATACTTTGTTGTGTGGGATAGTATAAATGCAGTAGAGAATTGCATTCCAGTAACTGCATGCGTGATATAGAGCCCAGGTTTGACAAATACGTTGTTGACCAAAAGACATGATCACATGCTATTCGAAAAATCCGCCATGCGAGTTAAGGTTAGATAACCTATTCAGACGTTTATTAATATGACTCCGCTTGAGTGAGCTGATATTGGGCAGTAGGTGAAACGGAAAACGAAAGCTACATTTTCTTGGTTTGCAACCAATGCGAACACGTCTATGAATTTATAAGAGAAGATTTTAGCGCATACAAAAGAGCTCATTCAACCCAGACAGATTTAGCCAGTTGACCTTTCCCATTTTGATAAACTCTACCTCAGAATCCACCTCATAATTCAAAACAAATCACCTCCCCGTCATATTATCACCCTTATCATGGGAAGGTGCTATCCTTTAGGTCAGTGCAGATGGATGATGAACTGGAGCTGAACCTTGTGCGGGGATCATCAGCGTTTAATAATTGAAGCAAAAAAGACAAACTTTAGCAATATAATTGAGAGGATTTAAATCCAAGCCCACCTTTGCTGTTTGGAATAAAAATTATATCCTTATTAAGAGTTGTTTAGGTGTAGCTATTCACGAGTTATATTTCACAATGTTGTCCTCCATGGCCAAGAGCGTTTTCATTGGGAAAGGTTGCAGAAATAAAAGTTCAATTTTGAATTTGCCATATCGTTTATGGCTTGGAATTTGGCTAGAATAGGCAAATTGCTTTCGTGCGTTGATTTTTCAAGCGTGCTATTAAACTCCTGAATAATGAATTTAAGTTGATCGTCAGAAGCTTTGTCGTCTAGACTGATATCATGGCCAAGGTATGTATATTTGCCACTTTTGCCTAATTTTGGTATTGGTTGAGCTTGAATAATAATATGAATTGCAGATGTACTATCTCTTCTGCTTCCAGTTGTTCCCTGTCCTCTGGCCATGAAGAACAGCGCATTTTCTAGTCTTGTCACACATATCAACAAGGTTCTGTTCGTTAATACTACACAGGACAATGTCATCCACATATCCCTGAAGGGGATTAGGAATAGCGACAAAATTGTTACCAACCATCATCCATCTTAACCAAATGTCAACGCCCTGCTCAAAAACAATTACAGAGTGGGGACAACCTTGAATTATCCCCCTTTGCCTAGAATATACAGGCAGCTCTAAGCACAGAACAAACTAATGAAATACATGAAATATAATAAGAGTAACAGAAAGAAACAGATCAATTATCAAACAGAAAAATGGCATGTGTTTGTGCTTCCCTGATGTTACGTGGAAGGTTGTTCCAAATCACTGACCTCTACACATGGATAGCGGGCTGCCGCACAGTTGAAGGGTCGCCGATTGAAACAACAGGAAGTTGGTTTTTGACCTATACAATATGGCGGAAACAATGTATACACATGCTGGTGCACATATTCCACACAGATGTTCTATTGTTGGACAAGGTGTATGCATTGTTTCCCGCCATATTGTATAGGTCAAAAACCAACTTCCTGATGTTTCATTCGGCGACTCTGACCCGCTATCCATGTGTAGAGGTCAGTGTTCCAAATACGCGGATCGAATGAAATGAAGGCATTGAAGGATGTTATTAAATCGTACGTTGATATCTTGTTAAATTATTGTATTTGGTTTATTTTATTCAGCGTATACCATGTTCTACGTCTTCTTTAAAAAAACACTATAAAATAATTTACAACCCTTGCATGATTTTGGTTTCCAAATTGATGGGTGTTGTAATAATGCCTTTTGCAAATACTACGGACGGTATAAAAGTTATTTCAAATGGTATTTTAGTGTTCTATTTTAAACTATCGCCCTAGAACACTATTGAGGCTTTTTTTGTGTTACTTGTATGGCAAGTTACAAAGTAATGGCATAATTCCATAATAATCTTTGCACCTTCTCTGCATCATGCGTTATTCCGCTAACGGAATAAACCACACGATAGAGTAGATGCGAACCCAGCAAACACATAACATTTTCATAACATTTTTCAAAGGTTGGATTAATATTTTACGAAAACATTGTTTGATAATGTTTGTGAAACATTATCAAAACGTTTTACAATGTTTTTACGATGTTTTAAAAATGTTTGCTTAAAATGATTTTCGAAAACACATTGCCAATTAATTTGTAACTTTTTATCAAACATTAAGACAACATTTCTCAAACATTACTACAAAATATCGTAAGCTTTTGTTATAGAGATATTATCAGAACATTTTACTCTTAGATATAGTAAATGTTTTAGAGATGTTGCTGAAATGATTTTCTGCTAACATTTTTTCCTATGTTTTCAAAACGTTTTAAAAATGTTACCAAGATGTTGTTTTTATCTTGATGTTTTTGAAACATTTTGTAAAGGTTATCAAATATGACATTGGTATTGTTTTAAAAACATTGAAACCGTACATTGCATGGATATTACCTTATGAACATGTTTTAATAATAACTTTTGATGATAATGTTTTCAAAATGTTTTCCAAACATTGCGCAAATGTTATTAAAACGTTCAGTTGAAAAAGTTAGGAAAACATTTTTATGATGTTAGGCAAACGTTTTTATGATATTAGGCAAACATTTTTATGATGTTAGACAAACATATTATATGAAGTTAGGAAAACATTTTTATGATGTTAGGCAAACATTTTTATGATGTTAGGCAAACATTTTTATGATGTTAGGCAAACATATTTTATGAAGTTAGGAAAACATTTTTATGATGTTAGGCAAACATTTTTATGATGTTAGGCAAACATTTTTATGATGTTAGGCAAACATTTGATAAAATATAATTATGCATGTGTATATATATATGCATGTCTAACCCGCAGGCACACTAAAATACTAAAAAAAAATAACAGCAACAAAAACAATAATAACATCTTGGTTATACACCAAATATATTGAAAGTTTGCTTTTAGCAAAAGAGAAATACCAAAACGGATGCTTTATATATTTAAAATAACATTACAAGGTAGGTAAGTCGCCGTGGCTTAGTGGATACTACATAGGACTCTCACGCAGAAGGACACGGTTCGATTCCCGACAAGGTAAGTGATAAATTTGCTCCTAGTATGTAACATGTGTTAGACATTCGTTGGGACATATACTAACAGATACTGAGTAACAGCAAAGATGATGTTATTTATTTCTCACGATAATTAACTTTATTTAATTACGTGCATGTTTGATAAAATGTTTTTAAAATATCTTGGTAACATCTGAAGATAATGTTTTGCAAAAATGTTTTCCTAACCAAGTCCCAACCATACATTTTGATGTTTTTTAAACATTGTTAACAAACATTTTCATAACATTTGTCGAAACATTTTTAGAACGTTCACAAAACATTTTGTGTTTGTTGGGAAGGTTATAATCTTACGGTCAACTGACTTATTTCCTTAGTAGATCTCATTACAAAATTTCAACAGCTGATCATGGAAGTGTGGCGATATCCAAATAAATTTGGGAATATAGTGCGGTCCTGGGGACTTGGAGATTATCAGCTTCTTCAGACACGTTTAAATTTTTTTACGGTGGAAACACCAGCTCTGACGGGGCAGTCTGTCAGGAACCCTATGGTTGAATAGGGAATCGGTAAAATTTTCGTCTGAATCGACTAGTCGCCCGAGAAGCCTATTGCTTTTCCGTGGTAGCACATTTGATACGGATTATTGGGGTTCCTTTCTTGTTGGATACAGGCAACCCAGGCTGTAGCATGTATGTTATCGTGGCTGTCAAATTTGTTTAGTCTTGACCTTGATGTGAGTCTTGAGTACTTCAGTATAGGCTTCATCAAAAGTAGCTGTGGCAGCATCCAAGTTACCTTTGGTGCCCGTTGTTGCTTTGCTTTGGTGTTTCTTTGCTGCTTGGATTTTCTCTGATTTGAAGCACCAGCTTGTGTCTTCCTTCTTTTCTTGGGAAGTATTTCCAGTGAATCCCTCGAAATGTGTTTTTTTTAATTTATTTGAAATGAAATTTCACCAGAAATCCTCAAACCATACCAAATTGTAACTCATAACAGTCGCAAACCATATTTTACTGTTAAATTATTAGTTTATAAAACAAAAATATCAATTGGGGTCTCTCATTTTGAGCTCACAAATGGTTTTCATAACATCTGTTAATGGCTAAAATTGCTTTCAAGATTGAAAGTTGTACCGGTTTTTATGTCTTTGAAATTCTTTTTAAATGTGTTCATTGAATGTGCCAAATTAATTACCAAAACCCTATTGGAAGGATACCGAACATAACCCAAGGACTGTTACACTTCAACTAACCATTGGAACTACGCATGCATCTGTCTATATTGCAGTAAACCGCTTGCGGACCCTTAACAAGGTTTCCTTTTGGATCCAACCAACCGACAAACCAACCATAACCTCAAACCACAAATACTACAATCAAGTTCAGGCACCGTTGTTGTCCATATTCCGATTGACCTCCGTGACCAATCTCAGCACAATAAAATCAAGGATTCTGGGATTGAGATATGACACTCGAGGTCAATCGGGATAAAGCTTTTTTTGTTGCGTTAATTTTTATGGCACGCTCCACGTAATCAAATCATGGCGAGTTCATGCGCTGTATATCGAGTTTACCCCGCTTATGTCGAGTTTATTACAGCTCTGCCTATCATTGGAACTCTATGTGCCGAGTTTCATAAATCATGTCCAAATAAATCATGTCCAGAATAAATCATGCCGAGTTTTAAACAAACTGGACATGATTTTTTTTGTTCAACATGTCAAACTGGACATGATTTTTTTTTCGAATTTAATCTATTTTATGAATGAATTGGTGTTTGCTGAAAAGATGAGCAAACTCGACATGATTTTTTTCTCAACACGAGCAAACTCGACATGATTTTTTACACAACACCAAAAATTCATGCGAGTTTTCCTCAGTTGAGAAAAAATCATTTCGAGATTTTGAAACTGGACCATGATTTATGTCAACTAACCATTTATAGAAGAGCAAAACTCGATGTTATAGAGGGCAAAACTGGACATATAGCGCGTAAACTCGCCATTATAACGCTGCACACTGGACATATGGCAGAGGAAAACTCGATACACATCGCGCGCGTGAAACTCGACATGGCGAGGACGAAAAACTCGCCTTGATATTTTGATAGTGGAGCGTTAATTAAAACTGGTCATGATTTTGTCAAAACTCACCATATAGAGAGCACAACCTCGATTGTATAGGTGCCAAACTGGGACAGATAGCGCTGTAAACTCGACATATAACGCTGCACACTCGACCTATATTGGCGAGGAAACTCGATACACAGCGCGTGAAACTCGCATGCGCGGGAAATTTCGCCATGATTTGATACGTTGGAGGTACAACTGGTCATGATTTTGTCAAACTCACCATATAGAAAGGCACAACTCGATGTATAGAGTGCAACTGGAACAATGCGCTGTAAACTCTGACATATAACGCCTGCCACTCGACAATGGGCGAGGAAAACTCATACACAGCGCGTGAACTCGACATGCGCGCGGGAAAACTCGCCATTATTTGATACGTGGATCTGCCATAGCTTATTGTTCACAACAGTGCTTGAATTGCGTTTACATTATGACTGCAATTCTGAACTTGACTATGGACTTCTAATGAATTTTTGCCACAGTGCACTTTTTTTTAATAACGTTATCTTCATACTTTGTGCTTAGTTCATTAAAACAGCGGAATTTCAATCGCGTCAGCCACAAGGGTCGTGGCGAAAAGCGTGAAGTGTACGTTATATATAAAGTATTATATATAGTTTGGTGTTCCTTGGTTAGAGGCGCAGAAGCTATCTGTGGACAGGTGAGTGTATCATGATATATTGCTATTAGTTAGATACAGGCCTGGTATTGCGGAGAAACAAATTAGGGGGTCTGTCTCTAATTTTGCCATCAAAACAAGGTCATGGATATTTTATTCCGGGTTTTTACTTAGTTCCATAAATGGCTGAATATGCAGGGAAAAACTGTCAATTGCGACACCCGATAAGACCCACTAATATCAAGAAATAGTGACAAACTTTAAAAAGACTTGATTTAAATTAATAGATTTAAATTTTAAAATATCTACATAATAATGTGAAAAATTTCCTTTTAACAGGGCTAGATACAATACGAGCCTACATAGCCTGTAGAGTGGTTAAAGGCACATTTTATAAACGTACTCGTTTAGGGTAGCAAAACGAATTTAAAAAATACGTGTTAAGGGTGTATTTAACGTATGCAAATTACTTGTTAGGGTTTTAAATTAAGCCCAATCACTTGTTTAAGGGTAGCAAAATCAGCCAAAAGTACTTGTTTAGGGTAGCAAAATCAACTCAATTGCGGTTTAGGTTTTTCCTTTTAAGTGAAATACGTGCATAGGGTACGTTTTGGGAGGCCCTACAGAACATGATATCCCCTTTGACTACAAGTGCCCCCCGGGGTCTGAACTATAGAACCAAGCGAGAAAATTGAACGTTTTTGTCCGGGATACTTCGTGCTCGCAGACACGGAAAATGAACATGCAATCGCACGGGTCGCATCCATTTTTTTCCCACAATGCCTTTGATATTTTTTTTCCAGTCTAGAGATTTTCAAACACTGTTTCAATTACGCCACTTTTTTTTTAAATTTTAGAAACATGATTACGTACTTACCGTACACTGACATTTACATCTACACATGAATAGCGGGTCTGATCCCGAGGTTACAACAGGAAGTTGCTTTTCGACCTTCACCTTTCCTCAATATGCGGGAACACAATTCATACACCTGTCGCGGGTTAACCTGCATACACCTATTCCCACACATCCTGTGTGGAATAGCCCGTGAGCTGTCCTCCCGTTACCGTGCACCCCCCGGTCCTCCGATCCGACTTGACATGGTTGGTATTCTATCATGGCTAGTACCAGAAAATGATGTAACTTTTAAAAATCGTGAGCATAGCCAGCCCGATGACGTCATTTTGAATGACGCATCAAATTTTGGGAAAAATATGTAAAATTTGGCAATTATGTTTTTTCTTGCATATCGGATAGCCCAGATCGCCATGTTGAGTGCACCAAAGTCGTAACTGAACATTTTTTGGCGAATTGAGTTATTTTGTATAATATGAAAAATTAGATCATTACGCTTATTTGATCTACATTTCAAGTTACAGTCTCAATTAAATGCAAAGTTATTAAGCTAAATAGCCTAATTGGGTGTAGATACGACTTTGTTGCACTCACATTTAATTTCTGTTTGATGCAACAAAGTCGTAACTGGTAGATACGACTTTGTTGCACGACACGGTAAAACTAAGTATAATATATCGAACATTTTATTCTTGTAAGCGCTGGTTTTTAAAAAGGTGTCTAAGTAAAAAATCTCCCAAAAATTTTGTGAAAAGAACAATTTCATTTTTTAACCAATTTATGCTAATTTCTGCACAAAAAACCTTAAAAAACATATCAGCCATGTAATGGTGTACGACCTGTTTTCACTCAATATTACGCATTACGCCCAGTACTTAATTAGTTGACACAAGTACATGAATACGCATAATTTAACATATATTTCAAGATAGCCGAGTTATTGCAGGTGTAGATACGACTTTTTTGCAAATTTAACTATCCCTTGTCGTGCAACAAAGTCGAACTGGTATATATGACTTTGTTGCACGACACGGAAATCATGTGTGCATTACGGGCGCCATTTTCACAATTAGCCCATTCTCTATTAGTCGACTTAAGTGGGCAATGAAATATTTATAAGATAATTAAAAAAAAACATTTTTCCGTGTGTAAAAATTAAACTCTCAAAGAAATGTTTCCCTTGATCAATTGGACGTACTAAAAATTATCGGCCTCCAAATTGATTTAAAGATTGTAGTTCTTCATTACATCGTTTATACCACGGACCCTGAGAGGGTCTAATAACCAGGTTTTCGTATTGATTGACTGTTTTTTAATCGATAAACCGGGTTTATCAAGTCGAAAAACGAGATTTTTTTAATAAAACTAGTTTCCCAGTTGAAAAAGCTGGTTTTGTCGATCGCAAACCAGGTTTTATGTATTTTGATAAACCTTTGTTTTTTCGTTTCGAAAAAACCAAAACAAAACAGGTGTATTGGATTCGAAAAAAGTAATTTTTTGATAAACCCAGTTTTTCAGTGCAGAAATCTGTTTTTTTCAAACGAAAAACCAGGGCTTAGAGAGAAAAGAGAGAGAGAGTACTCCTATTCGTTTTCTTAAAAAATAGCGCGAACAAAGAGTGCATTCACGCAATTTGCATCCAAATCCCCTTAAAAACTAACAAACAAGGTCATGTATTATACTTCGATAGAGTGTATGAAAAAACATAAGCTTGTAACATGTCAAATCCATATGTTTTAATATAGCCGTATCGTGATGTCTTATTTCAGACGAGTAACACATACAGATTCTGGGGCATGGCGGCGAAACATACCCCCACAGAGGGTGAAAAAGAAAAGCCCATTCGGGTAATGCTTATATCTACACCAAGATCTGTTTTTTCTTACAGCTTTGCAAGTGTATGATAGTATCGACGATCATTAGCATTTCTGGAGCCGTGTAATGTGCAAGCTGGTTTGGAAAGGATGTCGAAATTTGACCATCCTTACGACGGCTTCGTTAATCGGGAAAATTTTTCTGGTGTTTTGGAAGATCTTGAAGCTGTAAAATTTGATCATGGTTATGAGGTATCGGAAATATCCTACGCTTGGTGTAAGGAACAGTTAGAACGGAGTACCCAAACAAGAAGTTGATTTTTTGCAAAGAAATGACTTTTGGAATTCGCGATCACTTGCAAGACCTTTCCAACTGGCTTTCACTACATCTTCTTGATTAGAAACCCAATGCTTGTGTTTCCCTCTTGGAAGAAATGCACCAACGGATTCTAACGTATCCCGCTAGAGGATTTACATCTCAACAAGTGGACAGAGTCCATGATATCACAATGTAAGGCTCTTTTAATAGAGAGATCAGAACAATACGAATTTCGTTAAACGCCATCGAGATCCGAATGCAATCGTGATCGATGCCGACGATCTACTATCAAACCCCGCAAGTATAATGCAGCATTTTTCAAAGCTCTCGGCATGCCTTACAACAGACTCCATCCTGAGTGGAATGCAAGTGAGGGCATAACAGAACTGGGTTGCTGCACGCAGTTGTGTCCGCAGGTAACGCAGTGAGCTGGGGTAATATCGCGAAGCATTTACGAGCTCAAATTCCTCTGGACCTAAAATACTTCCCAAGCAGATGACCTCACAGAAGATGAACTTCATTTTGCGCAAGAGGGCATGCCATTTACTATGGGAACTGTATAGAGGCCTTCGACTTCAGTGAAACCCTTATCCTTCTAACGACTTAAATTGAGCAAGCACTTCATTTTATATGACAAAAGACTCCGTGTTAAAATTTATATACTGATTATACAATTCTTGTTGAGCTGTATAATATACCTAATCAGACGCTCTTCTCCAATCTCCTCTTCCGAACAGCTCCAAGTCATAATAAAAATATAAATAATTAATAATACGATATTTATAGCGGCCCGTTTCCAGTTGATTTAATGGCTCTTTTGGCTATCACATCATCATCATCATCATCATCATCATCATCATCATCATCATCATCATCATCATCATCATCATCATCATCATCATCATCATCATCATCATCCTCATCCTCATCCTCCTCAATCTATAGGGCAGTGAGTGACCAAGTGCACAATACTATCAGCACTTAGATTGTAATATTCCCTCTAACCGATACCTGACTAGATCTTAATTTTAATTTGTTGGATCCAGACACCACAGCAAGCTAATCCAACCGAATTATACAGAAACACTCATGACATTAAAATAGAATGATGATATGAACTGGTTTTTCAGGGTTTTCAACGTAGTATGTGTTCTTTTGGTATATTTTTAGAATCTGGGTGCAATTTTTAAAACTGAAGATGTTGAGCTGAGCTAGAAAGACGTTTGAGTAGATATAAGTACGGTATATGTAGTAATTTTTAATGTAAATAGTCTAAATATACTTAAGTTAAACTATGTCGGTAACTTAGTTTGCATAACTCGTATTAGGTAAATTTGGAAAGAGTTTAGCTCAGCTTCCTAAAAGCTCAAAACCCTATGCGGAAATTTTTATTGCATTTCTGGACTGGACGAACCTTTTTTCGGCGCGCTACATTTTGTTTTTAAAATCTCTTATAAAACCTAAAAAAAGAACTCAGTAAAATGTATTTTTACACCTATACTAGTCGGGAAGCTATAAAACCCTTTTTTCTTGGCTTCACACTATGTAACTGCTTACTTTACACATACTAATACACATATAGTATCGACTTGTGATTATGTATTATTTACTACTGAGTTTTATTAAAAAAAATAATACATTGAATAATCTTCGTTGTAATTAATCAAATGACATAGATATATAAAATTAGCTATATTAGTTGTTTATTTCTTTGGTATTAGACTATTCAAATTATTCCTTTTTAGGTATATCGAGCCTGGCCAGTCAAGGTCACAACAACACCGGTACCTAAACAAGATTTTCATTATGTTTTTTGCACAAACGTATTTTCTTTCAAGCAGAGCGACAACAGTACAACTAACAACTACTGTAATCGCGTTAGTGTGCCTATATTGCCTTACTTCTCTCTTAAAGTGCACCAACAGACTATCGTCTCAGATATAGAGCATTATTGTAACTTTGAATCGAACCATACTCCACCAATACAAAATGAACCAGTTGGAAATCTACTTCTAAAACACAATGACAATGTCAAGTCCCATACACAAAAAATGTGTGATGACGCCCTGAAACTGTATGTATAATTTAAGAATCGTGCCTTATTTTATACTTTTCATACGGTTATTAATTTGCTTGCGTTCCAAATATTTATCATCGTGTATATATACTATATTTTTTGGGTCAAGGGGGAATATTCAGTCATTTTTACCACATTGCGCAACATTATGGAGAAGCGATCATAAATGAGCAATTTTCCTAAATCCGAAACCCAGAAATAATGTCGTAACCGCATACTTCAATGGGCTTTTTGTGTGGCCACGCGTGCGCCTCTGGAGCGCCCAGCCAATTATTGGTGCGTTTTGTATTATTTGAAATTCTGCTTGAGCCAAAGTTACTGTGTCTTTTTTCAAACATTAAAGAGAGATAATGTGTTACACAATAAAGCTAAATCAAATTGCATTAATCTGTTAATAATACCACAGCAGCTAAAAGCTTGTAGGCCCTACATGAAGTTAAGTAATTCTTTCGATGATAGCCTGGAGTTCTTTAAGTTGCAGCATTCATCATCACCGTCGTCGTCGGAATAGTAACGCGATGGATCATTAGAATTTCTGAAGCATATGGCAAGATAACAAGTGAAAATCCTTACGATTGCCTTGTCAATCTGAAAAACTTTGCTGATGCTACATTAAGTTATTGCAGCAACAGAAGTGATCACGCTAACGATGTATCGAAACATCATACACTTGGCGCAGGAACTATTAAAAGTCCCCAACTAATTTGATTTTCTTGCAACAGATTACTTAACGGGATTCGCGATCACTTGCAAGTGAAAGTCGCCACATCTTTTGCCTCGAAATCCAGGGCTCTCTTTTTCCATTATGTGAAAAAAATACCTCAACCGGATTCAGGCATCCTGATAGAGGCATTGGTCAGCATGTCGATACACAATCTCAAGGCTATTGAAAAGAAAGATCTGCGACCAATTCGATTTCATCACAATCCGAATCCAATCGTGATTGATGCCAACGAGTTACTAGCAGTATCCTCGCGTATAATGCATCACATTTTAAGGCGATCGACATGCCTTATAGCCACTCCATTTTAGAATAGAATTAAGCGAAAGCCCATATAACAAAGAAATGGGTTATTGTACGAAGTTGTCTCCAGGTAAATTGAAGTTGCTGGGGTATTTTTCGTGAAGCATTTGAAAGTTCAAATTTCCTTAGACCGAAAACTCTTCACAATTCAGATGACAAAAACACTACGTAATCCAGACGATGTCACAGAAAATGACCATACGTTTGCACACAAGCGCGTGCCATTGTTACAACAATCTATATAGATGTCGACTTCAGTAAGTACTTCAACTTCTAAAAGAGTTGGAAAACAACTCTGTGATAAAAGTTCTATCATTGTGTACATCTCACCCACTTCAATTGAATTCCAGTATTCAAATATGCACTTGATAAAAAATGGTTATTGCTGTAGAGCAGCTAGCAGTAAGCAGTAAAAATCGACTCTATATCAGAGTACGTATAGTGCTAGATAACAGTACCCCCCCCCCACACACACACGCTTTCACACGCACGAGTTTAAAAATCATAAGGAGTAAATGGCGGGGAAGCTGGGAACACAAAGTTTACCTACCTAGCCCCCAGACTTAATAATTTCTTACGAACTATGAATATTGAGTATCCTGATGTCGTAAACTAGAAATAAGCCCCTGGTAGAGGGCATGGTTTAAAGAAAGATGGATATTATAGGGTAATTAATATGGGGTCATACTGGGAAATTGCCTATTTTGCAATCTTGCTTGCACCATAGCTGAAAAATCCCAAACTATACATAGCATCTCTCTCTAGAAAGTTATCTTATAGAGCATGTAAAAAGATCACCACCTTCTTAAGATAGCATTGATTCTTGCACTAGTACATTGTAAACAATCTTAAAGGGTACTTTCTATGTTAGGAATGTTGTCAATAGTTACATACAGAAATAAAATAATATTTTAACCTCAATATCAGGATACTATAACTGCATTGACCAGTCACTGCATTAACTATATTGCAACAGGTTTCTGCCGGGTGAACGGGGTGATTTATTAGAATGGACTTATTCTAAATTACGATTGTTCGCCAGCCTTATGTCTATATAGTTTTCGCCAGCCTTATGTCTATATAGTTATGCACATACTATCGAGTAAGGAATTTCATCTTCAATAAAAAGCTTGAGCTATTAAAGACACTATCAGTGATTCACCCGAAAGATTCAAAATACTTACAATTTGCAAAAATAGCTTGTAATTGGAGGACAAGTCTGTATAATTCTCATAAGTTACTTTTTGCAAATGAAAACTAGCTAAAACTTAACAGAAGAAACCAGCAGTGCTGAAAGATATAAAGCTCCATTCAATTACAGCTAATTACGTGTTGTTGTAAGAGTCCGAATGGACCGCAACGACTAAAATTTATGATTTTGTTCTTATTAGTTTGCTTTCAGTCTTAGCACTTGTAGGGTATGTTAGAATACCTATACATGTTACAGAAATGCAAAAATCTGATTTTTGCTGATTTTTTTTCGATTTTCTTATTTAGCAAATCACTGACAGTGCCTTTAACTGATTGGCAGACAAAATAGTTTCTTTGCAGAAGTTAAAGTTAATTTGCTTGCTGTGTTTTGGGGTCTAGAGTGATATATTTATTAAGTTTATATACTCACATTTGACATTATGTTTTGCCCCAAGAAAATATCATAATGTTCACTGTAGAGTAATTTCTACGCAAGACCAATAATAATTTTGTCCAAAATAATTTCGCTGCAAGCTAGTGTACTCGCTCGGGGGCAAATAACTTGGAAGCCAGTACATGTCACGTTTTTAAAGCGCAAACCCGGCGCAAACCATATCACCATATCGGCCTCTTGTTGTTTGTTATAGTGTCAGATCCAATTGCCCTAGATTTCAAACAATGGATATGTCATGGAAAAATATCGTGGACACGAATCTACAGATTTAGTTTGAATGTAACTAAATCCTAAATAGACTTATAGTTGCCTTCCTACTTCAAAATTTCAGAAAGCCAAGTGGCGACCGCAAACTATGGCTACTGTAGTATATTGGACGGCATACCTGCAGCTGCTAGGAAATTTTACTAAAGAAGATGGCCAGATCTCAGAACTTACTAGTGGCTGAGTAGAAAGCCTATATTTAAGGAGGTTGTTCTTACAATTTCGTTTCCATATTTGTATTTCATTAGTATGTATATTGCAAACAACATCGTATTATAGAAGGCCAATGTAAATAATAAATTCTAACATTTTAATTAAAAAAATGAATGTAGTGACATTGACAGCAAGGTTGACTATGATATTGTATAGACCCTATGCAATACAATGTCATACTTGGTGATTAACATGAAATCTCCCTTGCCTACGGTGGAAATACCAAGAGTACGATATATCACCCGTACGACTTGAGCATCGCTGGAATTCAATAACAGGTGCATGCAGTGGCGTAACAGGCGGGGGCAAGGAGGGGGGAGTGCCCCTGACGACTTGGGCCGGGAAAAAATTTGCAAAAATCATGCTTAATCAGCCGTTTTTTAGCCCTCTGACCGGGAAAAATTGGCCTTTTGACCCCTCTAGTGGGAAAATTTTCCAAGACTGGGAATTTTGCCCCCTCAGAGCGGACAGGCCCGATACGCCACTGGGTGTATGTATTGTAGTCATGTTATGTGGCTCTCTTGCCCTACAGTATGGCTGGCATATTGCACAGGGTCTATTCCAAGAACAGGTGGGCAGCGGTATCGACAGCATATTTACAGAAGGTACAAAAAGTAGGAGCAATTTGATTGATTTCGAACATAAAATACGTTAAAACCAGGAAACAATGCAGACGGAAATCACATTAACTTTGTGGATAAATAATTAGAGAAGGCGTTAAATTTCATCCCAATCTTTGAAAATTCTCCCACATTTGACTTCGCAAGGGAATGAGATATTTTGTAATGCAGAGAGAGAGAGAGAGAGAGAGAGAACCCGGAAGCGGAATAAACAAAAATTAAAGTGATATAATCGTTGGATTACCAACAAAAAACAAAACAAAAATATTAAAACATATAGTGGAATACCAAGGGACTTAAGTAAAAAAAAGATTGAATTATGTTACTGGTATTGGTGTTAGTCCCTCATAGAGCAAATCATGAGCATTTTCCTTGATTTCTGAATTTGGGGATATAATTTAACTCAAACAGTGATTGAAAGATACCGGAGAAGATCATAGGTCGGTCACTAAATTTAACACTTTATTTTCACGAGAACTTTGAGATCGCTTACATAAAGTCATCATTGATTGTGTGATTTTGTTATGTCCAATTTAATATATTATCGGATAACATGAAGGTGATACACACAATATCGAATGAGCTGGCGAGTCCATTCTGATGCATATGTATATATTATGTGTAATGAATGCGGCAAACCGACACTTCCCGCTCAAACCCCGCTCAGAAGTAAACTTAGACTAGTCTTTTCGCAAAAATAAATTATTAGTTATTAAAGAAAGCTTTCTTATGAGTATTTTTTTAATATCAGCCGTTAGATACCCGAGATATTTTGACGAGTGTAAAATTCGGTCCAAAATGGCAAGCTTGTAAATATCTACAAAATGATCAAATGTTGGATGTCATTCATCAGGAATTAGCATTGTTATAGTATTGCGTTTATTATATCCAAACAGTCATTACGATATTTTATTGGGCTGTGGTGTTTGAATATGTAAAGCAAAGAATTGCCAGGAATTGAACTTTGATACTGACCGTCGTTGTAACCATAAATCATAGGTGTGGGTGTACAAGATCTATGTATGTGGCTAAGCGTGCCACGTGTTTTCAAATGGGAATTGTGTTATTCAGTTGACCACTGCACCTGACTGGCTATGAATTCACTAGGCAGGTTCAGATGCGCGAGGCACGTGTTTGTGCTTGGAATGTAGAATTCTCTTGTTCATGGATCGTTCGAACAAAAGAAGTTCACGTTTGGCGTACATGCACCCACATCGCTTACGGCATCTAAATCTGCCAACTGTCATGATTTGCACACTGGCCTGATACTTGTCGTGAAAACATGTTTAAAAGTTCATATTTCTAGGACATAGTACAATGTGTGACAAACCCGAGAAATGACGTGGTTGTCAACCAAAAAGTCAGTGGTTATTCTTGCCATGTGTGGTTTGGCATTGTCGTGCTGGAAGGTCTTATTGATGGAAGAACTACGAGTTTAAAACTTCATCAATGCAGCGTTTCGCAGTCGTGCCAGTTATTGTTACGAGGCTTATGCGCTCCTTTCCATGTAATACCACCCAAACCATCACCGATCCTCCACTATCCCTATCATCTTCTATAATGCAGATGTCAAGGTCCTCTACGAAGGCAGACTGTGGACTCTTACCCGTCCATCATTGAAGTCTAACCAAAATCGACTTTCATTGGTGAACGTTATCCCAATCATTGGTTCAATTTCCTTACATTCGGGTCCTATACCGTATCAGCGACGTTGAGCTGTGGAATTAGTGGGATCCTGATGAGTTGTTTATGGGACTTCATGTTGGCTTCAGGCAGACGACAATTAACTGTTGCTAATGGAATTCGAGCAGTAATAATCATCTCTTTCTGATGTTTTTCGGGAGGCTCTGTGGGCAGAACCTTCACTGATGTTCATTTCTTGTCTGAGAAAAAGGGTCCTCCGCATTCTCACAGTCTTTCTTTCGCATGCTGGTCTCCTGCTCATTAGATGTGATATACTGCACCTCCACATTGCAATAACAGTAGAGAATTATTCAGGAATTTCTTTTGTTCAGGGGTATGCTCTCGTTCATTAATGAATAGAGCACCCCTGAAATTTCTTTTGTTCAGTGGATGAACAAAAATAAAATTCTGATATTCCGCCAATGCCAATAATCCTACCCTTTTCAAACTCTGAATACTGGGGCTTACCCATTGCCAGCACTTGTCATGCTGCAATTGAGAGTAACTCAAGAAAGGAAGAACTCTCTTAGGGAGGGGGAGGGGGATGGAGGATTTGAGGGGGGAACCCGAAAAATTTTTGTAAGAGAGAGGGGGGGGAGGAGTGAAATTTTTATCAACGAGGGAGATGAGGGGAGGACATGAACTTTTAAATGGGGAAATCAGCATGATCAAGGGGGGAGAGTGGGTGAATGAATTGTGATGAACGGAAGCGAGGGGGGAACGCGAAAATTTTGCCGAAAAGAGTTGAAATCCTCCATTCCCCCGGCATATAATGACACCAGACTCCCTTATCCACCCTCCAGGAATTCATCCATTTATGATGAGGCATGATCAGAAAACACACATTTCGACGTGTGTATGTTACATACACTCTTAAATATGTTTTACTCAACCCGAGTAAATATTTACTCCTTTCGTTACGTTGAATAAAAAAGTCACAGCTCATTGTTGAGTAAACTTGACTTGAAGATTTAAGTTGAGTAGCAGTTTCACTCTGGGTTGTAGTAAAAAATTTTACTCGATAAAAGTCAATGTTTGTTTACTCAACAGTTGAGCCGTGATCTTTTTTTTTTTCTTAACAGGGTGGTAAACCTTTACTCAACCATAAGGAGTCATATTTTGTATATTATTGGAGTACATTGTTTTTGCCCAACTGTTGAGTAACATGTTTTGAATCAACAAATGTTGAGCACACTGTTTGCCTAACTATTGAGCAACATAATTTACTCAACTGACATTGATTAATAATTTTAAAGTAGCTAAACAAAATATTACTCATCAGAAAGCTACAGGTTGCTCACCAAGTTGAATAAAATGGCATGTTCAGTATACTCGAACTTCAGATATTTGGACTTGATTACTGTAATACTCCTGCAAACATCAAAATCCTTGGAAACAAGCAAGATTACCTAACTTTGGTATTCTTTGTATTTAATGCGTGTAAAGACACAAAGTCTACAAGAATATGTGGCCCTTTTCAGATGCAGATGGAGAACTAGTATTAAAAGTCTGTTATCGCTGGTGGAATAGGTTGCGAATTTTCAAAAGCTTGACTACGCGTTCAGAGACAGACGTGCCGCAGTCGTGGTCCCATTACGCCAGAAACTCACCAAGTTCCCCACAGTGTTTGACCCATGCACATTGTCTCTTTATTTTCGCAACAACTTTAAGCAATGGCGACACAATTTTACACTACTGATATAAGTAGGGACCATGCAAGAAGCTATATATCTGACAAAAATCAGGACAAAATCCTTGCAGGAATTTTGCCATATAGGCCTCCAGAGGTCATGATTTGTAGGTAGAGGCCCTCTATATGCCATTTCCCATAAACGACGTGGAAAAACATAGATTTAAGAAAGATCATATTTGCCCGCAATGAAATTTGTAAACTTTAACAGGATTGTACCCTAGTACTAATAATCCAAATTAGTTGTCAAAAGGGTGTCGCGTGATAATTTTTGTTTTATTCTGGTTTGGCATAATAACTGAGACTTTCAAAATTCCTTGCATCCCACAATAATAATTATTGCGGGTGAGCTGCACGTGTATGGAGTCGTTCAAATAAAGTGTAATTCTGATCATCACGCTGTCAACTGACAGACATTGGGCGCAGCGGGGAGTTAAACTCCACAAACTGATTTATCAACATTGAACAGACTGTCCCAATACAAACTATACAATCAAAATAAAAATTATAAAAATATAAACTGGAAATTTTTGCCAGATAGTGTGATTTTATTTGTTAGACATACCTAAGCTAATCCTCGCTTTATTCCATCCAATTTTATGGACCTTAAGCGGAGATATTGTCAGTTGAAACCACAGATAAACTACCACTGGCAGTTTCACCCCCCCACCCCATGAAGGTTCAAGAAACTAAAGGTATAGGCGTGTAGCATCATTGTGGAATAAACCCTTTCAAACAAAAGAATATTGTCCAGATAGAGTGAATGTATATCATGCCTTGAACTAATCACTATTTATTTTTTCGTGAAAAGCACACCAGAAATTATTATTGTGTTGAGTGAAATGAGAGACTCACTGTCAGAGGGACAATGTCATGAAATTCAGGAAATTTGGGAATTTGACTGCTTAAACCATGTAACGCCTACAAAGTCTGTTGAGGGACAATGAGTGGCCAAACGCCTCTAATGTGGAGGACAATTTACCCTTCCCTTTCCCCATCTGCCTCCAACATGTCAGGGAGGAATAGGAATGAAAAAATCCGTGTTCAACAAAGAGCAATAAAGGAACGGATGTCTTTGTGTTACAAAGGTCTCATTTACTTCCAACACGGGTGTTTGTATGTTCTACCCTTCTGCTGAACCGGAGTAAAACTTAGACAACAAGACTATTTTGAATTGAATTTCCATGCTACATGTATTTATTATTCATGCGACATTATCAGTTAGAAATTTATGTTATATCACAGAAGCAGCACTTGATACCTACGTTTTATTTTTTTTCAATAACGAATTTGAGAAGGTGATTTCAATGGCACTTGTTGATATCAGGATTACCTAAACTGGCCCCAAACATGTTTTTCAACTGTCTCAGATAATTAGCCATAACTCTGAACAGACCCCCCCAAATTAACAACACCAATAAAAATCTCATTAAAGCTGGAACCCCTCCTTAAAAAGAATCAGTAACCTCCAGTTTTGAGATGACTTAATTTTTTTTTTGGGCAAAAAAAATTAATCTTTGATTGTATATTTTTTTTTTTTTTGGGACAGTCCTAGGTAATTTCCAGCTTTCCTTGGGGTGAGGAGTACAATGGAATTAAATCATGATCAACTTTTTACTCACATGCTTTACTACTCCCCGCACATTTTTAGAGTGTAATCATTCAAAAGCATGCTATTCTTTGAACGGTATATTTTGGGTTATCACATTCGATATTGTAAAGTAGACCTACCAATTTAAACTCTTGTATAATGAGGAGGGGATTGGAGCATATAAATTGACTTTGAAATGTGTTTTTGATCGCAGTAATTCCCAGAATCGTTTTCAAAAAACCCGTCAAGATTTTTGCAATTGCCAGACGCAATCTTTTCTCAATTCCCTACACGCGCAAAGATCCGCAGCTCATATTACAAGTGCAATGTCACTCTATATCTATTCAAAAACACCCTTTTAACACAATTTTGCTACCCCACATTGAGAGGGGAAAACCCGGCACTCCTCACACGTTTAATGAACGCATTAGATGCTGGATAATATATTGAGTCGTCCGTGCAACAGCGAGAAAAATTCAATCCATAAACGGTTACTCACTTCCTGGCAAGACCCAAATCTCTGCAAAAGTGCATTACAAAAACTCTTCATTCTTTCGTGACCACGGTCGTGCTATTTCCATATAACTAACTGTACATGAAAAAACCCCCCAATCAGTAAAATCATAATGTGCTTCATCAATCCGTCAATTACATGTGTCCTATCTTGGTGCCCACTTGGAAGCTCTTTTATTTACAGATCATAGAAGACAGGGAATTGCGAATGTCATAAAAGTGGCAGGGTGCTTGGTAAATTGAATATACTGTAAATCGAAAACGAATCGCAATAAAAATTATGGTTACAGTGTTCATCACGGCTGAAACCTAGTCATCAGCACAAAACAACTATAGGGTGTCTCACCGATGCCACCATAGATACTGAATTAAAGGTGCATGTCCGATTTAGATGTATCGTGTTTTCTCTTGTCGGATATGAGGGCCTTTGCCCATTCATGCATTCACCCCGTGAAACCGAAGTTCATGGGAAACTAAACTTTGCGTTTTGCTGGTAAATTGCAATAATGCATAAAGTTGCGGCTCGCTATTTGGCTTTTCACACTGAGCCTGTGATCGATCCACTTTTGCGATCGATCGCCGTTTTGAAGACTAATACAGCCGTTTTCTGAATACTAGACGCGCATTGCAATAAGAAACTCATTAGTTACGATGTAAGATGCGTGTTCCAAAGGAAGTATTGATTTTGTTGTTGAGTTGTTTTTTGGGTATTCACAACATCATACATATACAAGACATAAAAATACAACTTTCCGTAAAATAATATAAATAATGGTAAGTAGCTCATCATTGACCCCCGACACGACGTCGAATATTTTAAATTGGCAGGAATAGCTTAAAATGTGAAGGAGACGTTTCGGTAGCATTCTTTACGTTATCCAACTTTACGTTTCCAAGTCAAAAAATTGATTGAAAAGAAAACACATGTTCACAGATATACATGCAGACATGAAAAAACCTGATTAATTAATAATTTTCTTTTATTTTCTGATTGAAGCGAATTCATGGATATTTAATTGGTAACGACATATTGTTACAATTTTTTTGTAACTTGTGCTTCAGACACCGACACACCTGGCCAAAGTATTGTAACATGCAAAAAACCAAATTCGTACTCACAAATTGATTGCAAATATACCATGTATTCCTGACCACAGCTTACGTATTAGTGTTAAAGTATGGTTTCCCGTACAATATTATTCCCAAGAATCCAAGAGGGTTAAAACATGTTTGAATTTGAATGTCATGTTCCAATAATATGGCTGATACCAGAACGCGAACGATAACTTTGCCGTTGCACTCGTAAAGGAAGGCAGACACAGAACAAAAGAAATTGGCTTCAAAATAGCCGCTTATGAATTGTTCCTGTTCGTCATGTTTTAATTTAAAATTGTTTGCAGGAAAAAATGGAATGGTTTTGATGAACGGGAAAGCGATAAAGTCATGGCGAGACCGCTGGTATTAGAAAAATATCTGCCAAATTGCGACAACTCCAATGCTATACATCGTCGATACTCGTGGTTTACATAAATTAATTCATTCTCATTCTTCTCACAGTGCAATGACCAAACAGCAAAAAATGTCAACGGGGTTGCGATTACAAGTTGTTTTCAATTTATCATCATGTGACCGCTTTCCTCGTCTTACATTTCCCGGTCCAACGGCCCTGGACGTGCCCCGTTTTTCTATTGACATTATCATCTCATTTCCGCCATACAAACCACTCACTCCGATTGTTACCACCACCCGTACCCCCCTAAACTTTAACAGTAGACCCTGACAAACCCAATAATCCATTATGATTATTTTGCAACCCTTTTTGTACTTTTCCTGTGCCTGTATTCCTCCTGGAGTACAATCTGCAAGATATCATAAGCTGGCCTCTATAACCCGCCATATTAAGGAAACATGACAAGCAAATCAAACGTTTTTCGCACTATTTGATTCTGGGAAACCGCATCTGTCTGACAATCGTAATTCTGACAATAATTACGTAATGTGTAGTCAATAACTCCTGGTGCGATTTTAAATCAATTTTTGAATATAAATTGTTTTTCTGCATGTTGCAATACTTCTGGCCAGTGTGTGTATAAATCAAGGCCCTTGGAGGCATAGTTCAATTATAAGACGTAATAAACACGTTTGTTTACCTTGTACTAACGAGGAAATACATACTTTTCCTATGATGTTTGTGATTGACGTGCGACAATAAAATACCTGTCCGGGTCAATATTGTTATGATGTCTCGTGGACATCAAAGGCCAGAAATACCTTTTAAACACAAACAAATGAGCCTTATGCACAAGTGATCTGAATTTCATAATATAACACAGATTTATTGATTTAATCAGATTGGTTCAAGAATTTGGTATGTCCAAAACAAAATTACAATAACAACTTTACATGATTTATACACTAAGTCCTCAAGTATCCAGAGGTGCATGAAGCGTTGCAGTTCAACGATGATATGTCCTCACAGCGAAGACTCCAAAATGACAGCATGCAAAAATATTCCAAGGGTAGCAATATCCATAGGAATCTTCTGAGTCTAGAAGGTAATTTTTTCCAGCAGTTCAAGACGACGGGGTTTTCACTCGACGACACTAATATTCTGCTATACAATCCAGGTATTCTACCACCATCAGTCTGTCGCTTATATCCCCATATAGGACCACAAACTGGAATCCTTTTTTTAATTCCAAAACTGGCAGAAGCTCTTTTGGCTTAAAATACGACAGCAGACAGTTCAGCCATCAAACTCCGGCGGCATCCAATATATTATAAATCCTGGCAATATGTAAAGCTCAAATCTACCATTATTGTAGATTAAAACTAGCTATAACTATACTGTTTAGCTTCCTGGTTACTACTGCTGGCCCCTGAGTCTTTCCGGTGACAAGTATTTAACTTCTCACAGCTAGATTCCCCTTTCTAACAATAATCATTACATCATCATCATGCATAAACATGTTGACTCAGTTTCTAAATTTTATAATTCCGGGGAATTCCACTCATCTCTTTCTGAACGTACTACAAACGAACCACAATAACAATACAGATAATGTTTAACTAACCTCATTGCGGCGCTATTCATGATTATGTATGAGCTTTACTCCGTTAAAGAGAGATGAAACGATTTAAATATAATGTTTTCATCTTGATAGAATTGCCCTCAACCCAAAACTCCATCTGTAAATTTTCGAGTCGTTTTGAACTCGTTTTGATGTAAGAGCTAAAAACGTGATTTGTAATCCCCATAGAGTACTGTGTAAAATTATTATTGATCGACCAAAATGGGACACATTTTCGCTCATAACATCCAAGCCAAAATTCTTTAGCCCTAAGATTTCAATGAGAAAAATAGTAGCTTTCTTCAGATACCAACATTTTGACCACTTCTGGTAAAATCTGGTGTTATGGGGTAGAGGCTATCAGCGATCGGGCCATTGCCCTTTAATATATTTATTGAATTATTGTAAAAGAAAATGCACAGTCTAACATATTTTACAATTCGGAGATCAATAGAGGTCAATGGCATTGACCTTTTCGGTCAATTATCTTGAAAACCAAATACAGAAGAGAATGCCAACTACTTTTGCTGCAATCCCTGTGGAAATGTTTTTTTTTAAAGAAATCGGTTGGTAGGATTTAACCTTTGGTGATGACCTTCGACTATTGCTGTCTTATAACTCCGTAATCATAAGCTGCAGGTAGTACAAACTATACCTTTTTTAATTCTTGTAACAAGACGAACACTTTGGTTACCTTTTTACAGCAATCCAAGCGTTTTTCATTTTGACCCCTGTATCAGTTATGAATTCCCCTCCTGAATTCCGATAATGAAATTAAATATACAAATTACAGTAACCACCTAAACTCACTACTTCGGCTCAGCAAAAAATGTTTCCTCTCATATAAAATTTAAGACAACAGAAATAATACTCACTTAATGTGGACAATTTTGAATAACTTATTAGGACGCAATAAACAAACTAAACACCCTGAACTGTTTCCTGAACTAAACATTGTTCCTGAACAAAAATTGTCATGCAAATATTTTTTTTAATTTTAAAGAAAGTAAAGCTAAGTGTTTTCATAATGTTCAATTAACAATTATCAGCTTTGAAATTATTTTTATCAACACAGATATTTTCATGGGAAATTAATGAATGACAAAATGGTGTCGTTAATTCCAAATATGCCCCAAAAAATGGGGGCGCTTTTCCTCGTGTCTCTTTAAATAAACAAAACTGAACAAGACACATTATTGTTAGAAGTGGTAGGGTCATAAATCATGATCCCGTTCTAGAAGTTTGGGTAAGAAGGTTTGAAGTCGTTTTTATAGTATGACAGATGCTGAATCGGAAGTTTAAAGTCTAATCAAAGGAAAATGTGGAGAAAATTTTTAAATTATGTGATGAAATTAGTAAGGGGGAAAATTTCAAATCGCGTCAAATTACCTAACAAAAGATCTTGGAATCCGATCCACATCAACTCTCATTGTATTCTTCGCATCACTTCTGGTTCATCCAAATTTCCTTAATTGCGATGGCAAATATAGGCTACACTATTATTCATTAAGTGTAACACAGCCATTTGCAAACCTGCATTTTGTTGTAATTTAGTTATACACTTAATTACTTGATCATTTGCCTACGGATTTTGTTTGGAAATAATAAATTACAGCCTTTTAGAGGTAAGTTTTGATCAAACTCTGATGCGACGGACAGAATACATATTTAATATAATAATAATAGCAGAGATTTATATAGCGCCTTATGCTATTGGCCTCTAAGCGCTTTCACAAATGGCCGTTGATCACTGTGGTCCAACCAATACCATAAACCATTTCGCATCATTTCTAGGGATGCAGCCGATCAGGATCAGCGCTTTCCTTATCAGCAAACATACATCGAGATAACCATCGCAGCCGGTGTAAAGAAAATTAGAGTCCCACATGAGCGGAGAGTGTCCTACCTACCATAGCAACATGTATGAAATAAACCGGTGACTTGGTAGACGAGGCCATTTGGGTTACATACAAAACAAAAGATGCGTACAGCACTCAATGGAGAAACACAATAGACAGATGGGTGGTAGGACAATCACTCACACGGCCACTGTATTATATGACACCGGGACCAGCTTCCCAAATATCGCATGGGTAAGTCGGGACAACAAGCGGTTAATTTCTTGTACAGGGAAATTACAAGATACCCGAATCTCACAGGACTCGAACGCACGCTTTACTGATTGAGCTATCTTGTCCGCTTGACGAACAGTCTTTTGCTGCGCGCTATTTAGGGCTGTTCTTTTCTTTCGAGTCTGATTCAAGTTTTCCTGTTTTCTTTTGTTCAGTTATCCTTACCTTTTTGTTCATTAATTATTCAATTTATTCATTTTTGTTTCTTTATTTATTTCTTTCTCCTGTCTTTGGCCTGTCTATTCCCTCGTAGTCTTTTTTTTCCTCTTCTATAATTGTCCGACAATGGACACCTTTGCCTTCCTGTCACGTTACTATCCACCCACAGGGCGCACTATATATTTCACAATGGAAGCAATTCACGGGGCTCGTGACATCGGAAACGTTGTCTAGTCTTCTTCAGATAGCCAAGTTCGCAATTGCGCTTTCGTAATGTTTTGGGAGACTTATGTCGCCGTCTTGTTTGTCGGCGTAATCTTATTAAATCTCGTGAACTGAGCTGGAAATTACATTAGGTTTCTATTAAATTACTTTTAAGCTTTAAACATCACATCGAACGAAACAATAATCATAATACAAAAACATTAAAAAAAAAAAAAAAAAAATATTCATATATGTAGGAGTTAAGTGGGTTCAGAAGTGGGGTAGTTACCCTTAATTATACCATACCACTCGACCCAGGCAATTGGACTGGCTCCATATTTAGAATTTCGTCGACATATGTTAACGTATCAACTTATGCTACTGGCTAACGTCAACCTGAAATGAACTACTATCATAACTCTAATACCCAGCTGAAAGCTGTAGGAGATTTTTTTTTTTTGAATGACGTATTTTATTTGATTACCACAGAGAGGCACTCTGATTACTTACGTGTGTCCCCAGACACCTACCCGTGTCATGAAATACGTTCCCTTGTTACCATGGACCCTAATATAGGGAGTACCAACACACACGAGTTCAAAGACCTATCACGTTGCCGCCTTTTTTTATTAAATCCTATCACGATCCAATTTAACCGGCTTTAAGGTAATGCGATAATTGTCCTCTCAGCAAGAGGGAAAGCGTCTTCAGAAAGTGGCGCGGGGCATACTGGGTAGGAATGGATGTTTTTAACCAAATTTGGCAATTTCCGCCTAAAGCGCACGAAAAGAAAACATGGGAGGAAAAGCTTATCTACGAAAACAATATGGTATGAAAAAAAATATGAAAAGCTGTAGTGTAATACAAAAAAATAGTTTAGAAACTGTGATAATACTGTTTGGGAGATAGGTTTGAGAATGCTGAGATAATAATTTTTGGTGCATCGCTGGGAAGTGTGTTTGGGGGGAACATTGTAAAATGGGGGGGGGGGTTGGGGGGGGGGGTTAGCAAAAGGTAAATTGACTGAAGTACAAACGATAACACATACATGTCTCGTTTATAATGATTATAAATGATTAAGGGCTAGAAGATTCGAGATTTCGAAATATAATATTTTTGTGCTAGTAAATAAAAAGAGGTCAACTAGAAACTTAACTAACTCCACCTAAAATGCCCCAAATTCCACCTAAATGGCTCAATTCCAAAGTGAGAGAGAATGGGACGATTTTAATGACGTCACTAGGACGTCTAAGTAATATAAAAATATGAAAAGATGCATATAGGAAAAAACATTGTATTTTGCAAATTAGTGGAAATAAATAATATATTGAACACTCTAAAACATTTGCCCATCATGAGAGATGTATGACGTCATTATGAAAAATGTTAGTTGTTGGTACCATTTTGGTATCAAGGAAAGAGGAACACTGCTACCTATCTAACAAATTCAAATGTGTGTGTGTGATTATTCCTGTGACGTACTAGGCGTCGTTGGTATTTCCCTCCCGAAAATGGGGGGGGGGGGGGTTGCCACACCTATCCACCACATTGGGGGCAACCCTTAACCTTTGCTATACCCCGCCCGTAGTAGTTTTTGATGGAGGCTGAGGGGGCATGAAACGGAACATAATGTCAGTGGCCAATTACATTAACCATTTACACGGAATTTTAGTAGGGCGGAAAAGAATAGAAGAGAGAGGCTAACAACCCCCCCCCCCCCGAAAGACGAGGGTTATGTAAATGCAATATTAGAACATTTTGAAGGGCGCCCCCAATTTTCAAAAAATTTGGAGATTTTTTTACACGATTGCATTGATAACTTGCTAGTAAACTAGACCTGTGACCCCACCCTTCGGTTCTAAGCTTGTGAAAATGTATTCTATGTGCACAAACGAAGGAATTTTGTACTGAATTAGAGAATAAAAGTATTGTTTTTAGCCTCTGCCGTGTGCCTATCGTGTCATATCACACGGGCGACAGGCATTATTTTGAGGTAGAACAACGAGGCGCAGCGGAGTTGTTTTACGCTATACATAGTGCTGTAGCCCGTGTAATATGACACGATAGACAACACGGCAGAGGCTAAAACAATACCTTTATTCTCATTCTTTAACACTTATCAAAATAAGAAGCTGTATTAACAATTTCTAAAATTATGGTAGATTTATCCAAACGAACTACCCGAGCATTTTAAATCAATCAGTCCATTGTTACTCTGCGTAGTGGATTGGCCCGAGCAGTGCGTTTGCGTATCGCCGCCCACGCGTACGCGCTCTACCGTGTGATATCGAAGATCACACGGCTAGAAACCAAGAAATTGCTAAACAATATCAGGGTTTAAGAATAAGATTATCGGGATCCATCCCCGATAATAATTCAACGCGATGCTGGAAACGGCCTTCCAATGTGAAATAGCCGGGAAGGGAGGAAATAGAGACATGTACGTGTCTACGCTCTTCTATTAGTTGTTTTATTCAACGGCTGCTGGAAACGGCTTCCAATGTGAAATGCCGGGAAATAGCGTCATGTGTGTGTGTCTACGGCTCATACGATTAGTGTTTTAATAGTTAGGGCAAGTCAAGTTATAGGTTATTTTATCAGACCTTGGGTTGGCACTATTTCATCATGCGACGGACCATAAACGTAACATTTCCAGGCATCTGCCGATTAAGTACAATCTGGATCCCAATATAATTACAAAATCGCCTTATTTGGTGACAAATACGCATTTTTATTTTTTAGCTTCTCGTTCGCAGGTATAGTTTCATAGACAATTACAACGTAACTGTGCAAAAATATCAAATTTTGAAAATGGGGGCCGCTCTTCAAAACTGTGCCAATATGATTTCTTTCAAGGAAATTATGTCAAGATTTTTGTCAAGATCAGTTGACTTACCATCATTAAAAATATATGTACACACATCACGAATGCCCGAAAAAATAATCAATTGATTGTTGTATGTAACACTTAAACAAAATAGAGGCATTTTAATTTTGCTTTTTTGACATACGAAGAAACGGCGGATTTTTCGCCACGGCTCATGGATCAAAAGGGCCCAATTTTTGCTCTCCTCGTGACGTCAATGAGTGATGACCAAAACATCGTGTGACTCGAATTGTTATGGCTGACACTGAATATTGATGGATTAATGAAAAGTAATAATAGAAAAATAGAAAAATAAGTCAGAATGACATATTTTGTTCATTCGTTGTGTTTTATTATTAATTAAGTGGCAACACTGCGATATGATGGTCACAACGACCAGTAAATTATGGATGGTCATCACTTGGACGTCACCATTGCCTGCGCATGGGGATTTGTCGGAATCGTTTTCGAGTAAGCTATTGGGCGGAAAATTAAAAGGGCAAAAATACTCAACAAATGTGGACCAATTTTTTTCCCCCCAAATTATTTTATATATGTATTCTACGTTACTTAAGCTTCCATCCATACCAAATTTCCAAATATTTCAGAATCATGACATATTTCCTTTAATTATAATTAACCATTTAATTCGGTATAAGGATGAATTATCACACTCATAATTCAAGATGAACCAGACATTGGAATCAGACATGGTACCGGCTATCAAACAGCCACAAACGGGTAAACAAAATTCAACATCACCGGAAATTAAAATATTACAATTTGGTGGGTTTCGAGGTAGAATTCCACGTTTGGGCGAGCTTGGGCACCAGTTCAGAAGTTATACGTGTTGTTTACGGGTACATTGAACTTTCAGCAACACCGTTTCTCAAGAGTTGGAAAGTGATCGGACATTTTATATTATGTTCACAAGATTTTAAAAAATTACGGGTCACAAAACACCCAAAAATGCAAGGGTTATTTTCTACAGTCGAGCTCCACAAATGAATGACGGATTTTGATGGGGTTTTCGGTATTTTTCTGACAAACAATGCTCCTCTATTGGTGACAACAACTGCAAAAAAGGATGGAAATGAATTTACTATGCATTTCCCAAAAAAAAACTTAAGCTGGGGTCACAACATCGGTCAAATTACAAAGTTTTGTGGACAGCTTTCCCGTAGTCACTGCATCGACGCGGCCAGCAAAAAGATATAGATCACAAACGGTCCGGGTGTATGCACATGAATACACATCGAGTGCCTAGCTTTTGTCGAGATTGAATGGGTAATCGAATTAGATAATTGGTGGTTTTCGCGTTGCTTGTCCTTATATCTATTAGGTCATGGTGTGTGTGTGACTTAGTGTCCCCCCCCCGCCCATTAGCTATTGTGTTCGTCACCTACATTGAGTGCTGTACACATCATTTGTTTCAGCACTGTACCAGGTGGCCTAGTCTACATGGCAACGGTTTTATTACGTACATGTGACAGGGTTTAGCTGGACTTCTCTCATGGGGGGACACTCGTTTTTTACACCGGCCATAGCGGGGATATCACTTTTCATAGCTATATTCATAACCTGAATTAACATATACACCAACAAATGGGTACTTTCAAAAACAAACAAAAAAATCTAGCCAAACATAGTCTGTGGGATATGTACTAAATTATATGGAAGGTGGTTGCATTTGGATCTAACTCTACGTATGGGGACGAGGATAAAGATATCTCGCGGCGCCCGCTTTGACTGTGACCCAAAGGATGTGGCTTTCTTTCAGTTATAAGCTACGCATTGACACGAAACCCAAATATAATGTTTCCTGTAGTGCACATATAATAGTCCCAGCGAGAACAGAAAGCATTTCCATGACGGAAGAAAAATGTGGAGCGAATACGCGTCAGGATATCGTTTCACGTTTAAGTAACATACAGTTCTTTTAGCTGTACCCAGGACGTGATGGACAGCCTGGGGAGCCAAATTAAAACATTTAGGATAGCATAACGTGATCTTTTCGCACTAGTGGGAGGTTGAAAGCTATTGGTTTACAGATTAAGTTTATGAACTAGTATAAAATGTTCATCGATTTAAATTTGAAATAGAGGTAGGCATTGAGAGATATTGTGAGACATTGTCTGCTTCCAAGAAACAGACAACAGTCTACACTTGATAACACGTCATTTCAATATTTTATTGTTTGCCCGAGCATTACCATTGTAGATGTCAACATCAGGACGGTGTCAGTCGGGACAGTATTTAACGTATAAATGAATATAGGAAGTAGTCCATTCAAATGGATTCATACTGTAAAGGATATTAATTTGATGAAAACATTAGTGCAGGGCATTCTTTGATATTTCAAAATTGATCAAGTACAGACTTTTTATTTCCTAATTGTTGATGGACATTACAGACTTTAATTTTAAAAGCGTATTCAGTCGATCTTAGCAACGCTCGTTCACATAATAGCGATTGCGCATACATCAAAGATAATACCATAATAATTTCTCTGCTTTAAAACTGCTGAACATTCAAGTTTGTATACCGCGTTATAATTGATGTCACATCCCATCTGAGACAAAACAACATTAATTACTGGAGGCAACACATGCTACAGTGTACGACAACAAAAAAAAACCTTGCTAATGTACCAAGGACTACACGATAGTGTCTGCCTCTTTAAATCCAAAAATCCATCAAGTTTTTTTTTTTTGTGTTTTTTATGAAAGATTTTCGTTCAACCAGTGATAATTATTTATACCGGAAGTACCAAAAAACGCATTCTACTAGAGGTGGAGGAGAGTTGGCCAGTTAAGCTTTTAAACGCAGGGGAGGAAAACTTCTATTTTGAGGTAGCTAATTATTGAGAAATTGAGAAATTATGGGCATATACAAGACAACGGTTTATGAACCACAGTTATTGCACAACATTGCCCAGCTTAAGGAGCGAAACAGCGTCAGGATATATTGACCAGACCACATTGGGGGCCCTTGTCAACACATATTGGATGAATCGAGTGCAACATGTATTTGAAAAGAGATGGTAAAATGATCAAAAATAGGGCAGGTGTCATATTTTATAGAAATAGAATTGTAAAGCTCATCTTCCACTGAATGTTTATTGATTTTTTATTTAGTGGGGACTCAATTATGACACACGGTATACCTTTGTTATAGTTCGACATTGAAAATTTAGTGGAGCGGATTCTTTCTATCGCAGTAAAGTCAAATGAATAAATAACTAAAAAGACGCTCGACCAGAATTCAAAAGGAAAAAGAAAGTTTACTTGAGTATGCCACAGGGGTTCGAGTGCATAGACGGCTCGATCATTAATTTTATTCCAAAAAAAGAGAACTAAGTCGAAGACAGCATTTAACTTGTATTATATGAAAGATAATTGTCCCAGAATTACTTGTGGGCTAAAATTGGAAGAAACAAAATCATCACGGTCTTCAAAAGGAACAAAAAATGGCATAATTAATGAAAATTTGGCTGAAAATCAAGATGGAGGCCGTGAAGGGATCGTTTTTCAGTGGGCATCACAAAAAATTGTATCAGAAGAAAGTTAAGTGGAAGACAAGGCCACTGACATGTTTTATATGAAAGATAATTTGATATGGATTTTAAAACTCCCCAAAATTGAAGAGGAAAAGTCGTTCTTTGCGTTTCGAATCCATCAAATATAGGAATATTGGTCAAAAAATTCAAAATGGCGATATGCACTAAATGAATCAGGGCCGAAACCCTGTGATGCGAAGGAGAAAACCACTCCAGATTCCTTTTATGTGGGAGTCCAGGGCCATTGTTATATGGACACATCATCTTTGCTGCGGAGCACCAGGCGACTACAAGGATAGATTCTTCCAATTGATTGGCCGGTCCTTTGCTAAGGTTATAATTTGGTCTGGATGCAACAATTTTCATTAAAACAGGTGACGCACATATGATAGAAATGAAGTACGTGCCGACCTGGTCTCTTGTTACCATGATATCAAAAGAGCCGCGTAAAATTAGCTTGTTCATCATATTGCAATGCTGAGAAAATTATGTTATATTGCCACAGCAGCTGCTACACCCTCCAAGATTCAGGTTATTGAATAATTTGGTCTTGACGCAACACACAAATACCCGTCCTCGTTCAAAAATAAACACATCGGTTGTAATTATAATATTGGTCGTTTGTCTTGTTTATACGCGGGTTAACTTGGAATATAAGTGGAGTTAAGGGCACCAAACGTTACGGATTTTGGTCTTCACAAGATTAGGTCAACGCTGCCCAGCAATTTTTGTTCATGACGTTTTGTTCGTCGTTTCCATTCCTGTTCGATAAATGCTGAAAAATACGGTCAAAGTTAATTAAACACCACATAGAAGCTCATAATTTATGGTGTAAACGATGTGTAGTATTTTGTGCTTACGTCTGGAAACATAAATACCCACATCTTAATCGGGGAGGGATGATACCTAAGGATCTTTTCAAACTGCGGAAACAATATAACAAGGGCCTGCACTCCAAATTGAAATGAATTCTAAATGAGTGTTTCTCCTCCAATTTTACTGGGCCGATTGTTGAATATCTAGTTTCATCGGTTCGTGAAGTCTTGTGTATTCCATAGGCACTTGTATATTGGGGTAAAAAGGAAAATGTACCAGTTTTATATGCGGGAAACGACGGTATATGATTGTCATAATGTATATGAATTTACACTGGGTTGTTTACACTAGCTATCCGAGTAGACTACAAACAAACACGAAAAGAAGGATTGTGCCCATGATACTTAATCCAATGGTTTATACTAGGATTTTTGCAGCTTATGAATTATTGTCGCAAAATTTCAAGTAAAGTATTGAACATATTGAAACACGGTTTTTGTTTTATAAAGCAGGTTTTATGTGAAAAGGCGCAATTGATTCATAGTTGTGAGGCAACACGGACTATGGTTTTTGTGATGCTAGACCCTGAGGGCCCGCTGTGATTCGATTAATGCGCCACTTCTCGTCAGGCGGGCGACAACTTTATGATGCGGACTTCCCGATCCTTCTAGCTTGTTACGGGTGGAGAGTCGTGCACCATCAATGTCTCGGGTGTGACATGGATTTCAGGTTTGACCACGCGGAAGGAAACTTAATTTCTCGTTGTTATCTTAATATTGAACCGCAATATAGTTTAGGGGTGTAAAGAAACGATATTACAGGGATGATGTGGGACTGCGAGAGCACACAAGTTGGATATTAAAGCCAAAAAAAAAAAAACGATTACTAGAAGAAAAAAGGAAAGTAGTAAAGTTTGTTCAAGCTTTCAGCTCCGGTTTTTGTAAAAATTTCACATTTAATTTTTAATAAAGATTTTCAAGGAAATTTCGAAATTTTTTTAAAAACTGATCAGAAAAAAAAAAAAGAGAACATTTGCCTTAAAAAGCGCCCGCCGAAAAAAAAAAGTGGTGTAATAAATTGGTATAAGAAGGAATATACCCTAGGAAAAAAAAACAGCTATAAAGGATCTCAGCCACAAACTTTATTTTTTACCTTAGACAAGCACTAGGGTCTATTGGTAATTACGTTATAGCAGCACATAACTAACGAAGTATAAGTCACTACGACAAGGGAATTATTTTGAACATTTTCACGTTTAAACAGGCGGTGAAATCGTTTGTTCCGATTGTTTTTTTTTTAAATAAAAGGTTGTGATGTCTGCCTGGAGTTTTTTTGGTGGTGGTTGGTGGTGGTGCGCGCGCGCGCGCGCGCGCGCGTGTGTGTGTTGTGTGTGTGTGTGGGGGGGGTGGTGGTGGGGTGGGTGGTGGGGGTGGGGAGGGGGTTAGTCCACCTTTACCATCTAGTAAAGCACGTAGTAAACAACCAGGTACTTCATATCGAGAGGATAATGAGGAATTCCACTGGGAGTAGTAGTAGTAAATATATTGTGGGTAGCCAACTTAGACAAGGGACACGAAAAGATCTGGTACACTCCGCTATTATCCTAACGAATGAGTTTGGACTGGAAAATGATCATATTGTACCTTCTCTTTCCACACTATCAATGGAGTGTGTTAATATCCCTACCGTTCCTTAAACTGCAGTTTTTGCACTTTTTCAATAATCACGTTCTTTTTTTTTTCGCGGACCCCTTCTGTGTTTTAAGGGTAAATTGCACTAGAGCTAACAAGATAAACAATAAGGCTACCTCTTTTTTGCGGTGCTCGTCCGGTTGGTAGTCATTGTTCCGAAACGGAGGTTAGGGATATACAAAGGAGATAACTAATAATCAACGGTTATTTCGGGTTTTTGACGATTTGGTACGGGCTTCATGGACTTTAATTGTTGATTTAAGAGATTTTATGCACTGAAAATTCATAGTTATTCACGAAAGTTTGACAGGCTTTATACTGGACATTGAATTTACAATGTTAGCTCTCAGGTGAAGGAGAAGAATGCACACGAAGAGTTTGATTCGCGTTATCCACATTTCTCGCCACGGCTAGAGTAATTCCGGAATACGAATCAACACTTCTTGTGCATTCTCTTCTACTTAATAATGAAGGATCGTCACATTCGTAAAAAATTCAATAAGAAAAACCAACGTTGTGAATTCTGAAACATTTTCTTGTGAAATGAGCGACAAAGGTAAGGTTACCTTGAAGTTAAAAGGTAGCATAATCGGTCTTTAGTAGTTCTGGAAAAGAGTTAGAAAGACCACTTGCGCGTACTCAAACAGTTCGTGATTAACGAGACACACAAAAGAAAATTGCCGATGTCTGACGTCCTGCACAAACATGGATTTTCACCAACAATAGCCGGCATTTAGACACGCCATTCCCTGTAGTATCATTGCACTACATTATTATATATAATCTGTCACAAGTACTTTATCGAAAGCAGAAACAGAACACAAATATGAAACAAAAAAAAAAACTAATTTATCGAAGAGAAAATGTTAAAAAAAAATTTTCAATGTTATCTTAGTTTCCAGCAAAAACGGGATTTTAGAAGGGTTCTGTCCAATAAGGTACTCGAAAACAATGTTTCCTTGATGTTTTTAAAAAATAAGTTTGTCTTAATCATAATTGGTGTGATCCAAGCCATGTTACAAGCCCCACAATAATTAGCAATGATTTATTCACTTTGACTAAGAGATTATGTAATAAAATTAGACAATAAAATATTTTGAAATAATTAAGTAAAATACTGATGAAAATTACATGGCTTTTGTGCAACATCTGGTTGATGTAGAACAAAAAGAGGAGAAGCTGCGGAAAAGTATAAATAAACCATAGGTGGTGCACTGCTGCTCTATAATTACACAGTCAGTGGGTAGCTTGCTATGGAAGCCTAAATGTAAATCTATACAGTGCATGGAATGGTGGAGGTGTGTTTCCCGTAGTCACTGCATCGACCGCGGCAAATAGATATAGATCACAAACGGTCTCGGTGTATGCACATGAATACACATCGAGTGCCTAGCTTTTGTCGAGATGAATGGGTAATCGAATTAGATAATTGGTGGTTTTCGCGTTGCTTGTCCTTCTCTCTATTATGTCCATGGTGTGACTGAGTGTCCCCCCCGCCCATCTAGCTATTGTGTTCGTCATTGAGTGCTGTACACATCATTTGTTTCAGCACTGTACCCAAGTGGCCTCGTCTACAAGGCCACGGTTTATTCCGTACATGTTGACAGGGTAGCTTGGACTCTCTCTCATGGGGGACACTCGGTTTCTTTACACCGGCATAGCGGGGATAACTTTTCAAGCTATATTAATAACCATGAATTAAATATACCACCAATCCATGGGTACTTTCAAAACAAACAAAAAAATCTAGCCAAACAGAGTCATGTGGATATGTTACTAAATTATAAAAGAAGGTGTTTTATGGATGCTAACTCTTACGCTATGGGGACGAGGATAAAGATCTCGCGGCGCCCGCTTTGACTGTGACCCAAAGGATGTGGCTTTCTTTCAGTTATAAGCTAGCATGACACGAAACCAAAATATAATGTTTCCTGTAGTGCACATACAATAGTCCCAGCGATAACAGAAAGCCTTTCTCATGACGGCAGAAAAACTGTGGAGCTGAATACGCGTAGGATATAGTTTCACGTTAAGTCAACATACAGTTCTTTTAGCTTTACCCAGACGGTGATGGACAGCCTGGGGGAGCCAAATAAAACATTTATGGATAGCATAACGTGCTCTTTTTCGCACTAGTGGGGAGGTTGAAAGCTATTGGTTACAGATTAAGTTTATGAACTAGTATAAATGTTCATCGATTTAAATTTGAAATAATTGGGTTAGGCATTGAGAGATATTGTGAGACATTGTCTGCTTCCAAAGAAACAGACACAGTCTACACTTTATACACTTCATTTATATTTTATTGTTTGCCCGAGCATAAACATTGTAGATGTCAACATCAGACGGTGTCCGTCGGGACAGTATTTAACGTATAAATGATATATAGACAGTAGTCCACAAATCGGATCATACCTGTAAAGGATATTAATTTGAAACATTAGTGTAAGGCGATTCTTTGATATTTCAAAATTGATCAATCGACATTTTTATTTACTAATTTGTTTGACATGAAAGACTTTATTAAAAGCGTATTCAGTCCGATCTTAGCAACTCTCGTTCACATAATAGCGATTGCGCATACATCAAAGATAATACCATAATAATTTCTCTGCTTTAAAACTGCTTGAACATTCAAGTTTGTATACCGCGTGTCATAATTGATGTCCCAACCCATCTGAGACAACAACATTCATTACTGGAGGCAACATGCTACAGTGTACGAACAAACACTTGCTACATGTAGCCAAGAATACAACGATAGTGTCTGCCTTTTAAATCACAAAAATCCATCAAGTTTTTGCTGTTTTATGAAAGATTTCGTCAACCAGTGATAATTATTTATACCGGAAGTACCAAAAATAGTGACTTTGGCATTTAGAAATGGCGGATAAGAAGAGGAAAGAAGCATCGATAGAGGTGAGAGAGTTGGCAGTTAAGCTTAAACGCAGGGGAAAACTTCTATTGAGGTAGCTAATATTGAGAAATTGAGAAATTATGGGCAATACTCAAGGACAGAGTTTATGAACCACCGTATTGCACAACATTGACCCAGCTTAAGGAGCGAATACAGCGATCATGGGATAATATTGACCAGACCACATTGGGGGCGCTTGTCAACACATATTGGATGAATCGAGTGCAACATGTATTTGAAAGAGATGGTGAAAATGATTTCAAATAGGCAGGTGTCATATTTTATAGAAATAGAACTTGTAAAGCATCATCTTCCACTGAAATGTTTATTGATTTTTTATTTCAGTGGGACATCAATTATGACACGCGGTATACCTTTGTTATTAGTTCGCATTGAAAATTTAGTGTGAGCTGATTCTTCTATCGCAGTCAGAAAGTAAAATGAATAAATAAATAAAAAGAAGTCGCCAGAAATTCAAAAGGAAAAACAAAGTTTCTATGAGTATGCCACAGGGGTTCGAGTGCATAGACGGCTCGATCATTAATTTTATTCCAAAAAGAATAACTAAGTCGAAGACAAGCATTTAACTTGTATTATATGAAAGATAATTGTCATAGAATTACTTGTGGGCTGAAAAATTGGAAGAAAAAAATCATCCACGGTTTCAAAATGGAACAAAACTGGCTAATTAATTAAAATTTGGCTGAAAATCCAAGATGGCGGCCGTGAAGCTATCGTTTTTCAGGTGCTCACAAAAATAGTCATCAGAAGAAAGTTAAGTGGAAGACAAGCCATTGACATGTTTTATATGAAAGATAATTGGATATGGATTTAAAACTCCAAAAATTGAAGAGAAAATTCGTCTTTGGTTTCGAAATCCATAAAATATAGGAATATTGGTCAAAAATTCAAAATGGCGGATATGCAATAAATGATCAGGGCCGAACCCTGTGATGCGAAGGAGAAAACACTCCAGATTCCTTTTTATGTGGGAGTCCAGGGCCATTGTTATATTGACACATCATCTTTTTGCTGCGGAGCACAGGCGACTACAAGATTCTTCCAATTGCTGCGGTCCTATGCTAAGGTTATAATTTGGTCTGGTTGCAACACATTTTCATTATCCTAAAACAGGTGACGCACATATGATAGAAATGACGTACGTTGCCGACCTGGTCTCTTTTTACCATGTATATAAAGAGCGTAAAATTTAGCTGGTTCATCATTTGGCATGCTGAGAACTTAATGTTATATTGCCACGCAGCTGCTATCACCTCCAAGATTCAGGTTGAGTAATTTGGTCTTGACGCAACACACAAAATACTCGTTCAAAAATAAACAATCGGTTTATATTATAATATTAGGTCGTTGATCTTTGTTTATACGCGGTAAATTGAATATAAGTGGAGTTAAGCAATACGTTACGGATTTTGGTTCTTCACAAAGATTTTAGGTCAAAGCTTGCCCAGCAATTTTTTTCATGACTTTTTGGTTCGTCTTTCTTCCTTTTCGAATAAATGATGAAAAATACGGTCAAAGTTAATTAAACACACTATAGAAGCTCATAATTTATTTGTAAACGATGATAGTTATTTTGTGCTTACGTCTGGAAATAAATACTCAATCTTAATCGGGGAGGTGATGATACCTAAGATCTTTTCAACTGCGTAACAATATAACAATGGCCCTGCACTCCAAAATGAAATGGAATCTAAAGAGTGTTTCTCCTCCACATACTGGGCCGATTGTTGAATATCTTTAGTTTCATGGTTCGCTGAAGTCTATGTGTATCCATTAGTCACTGATATTGGGGTAAAAGAAAATGTACCAGTTTTATATGCGGGAACAGACGGTTATATGATTGTAATAATGTATTATGAATTTACACTGGGCTTTACCCTAGTATCCTGATGTAGACTACAAAACAACACGAAAGAAGGATGTGCCCCATGCTACTTATATCCAATGCGTTTATTACTAGATTTTTGCAGCCTTATGACATTATTTTCGGCAAATTTCAAGTAAACGTATTTGAAATATTAAACACGGTTAAAGCAGGTTTTATGTGAAAAGGCGCAATTGATTCATAGTTGTGAGAGCAACACGGACTATGATTTTTTGGTGATGCTAGACCCTGAGGGCCCGCTGTGATTCGATTACTGCGCCACTTACTCGTCAGGCGAGCGACAACGTTATGATGCGGACTTCCCGATCCTTCTAGCTTGTTACGGGTGGAGAGTCGTGCCAACATTCACTGTCTCGGTGTGACATGGATTTCAAGTTTTGACACGCGGAAGGAAACTTAATTTCTCGTTGTTATCTTAATATCTGAAGGCAATATATGTTTAGGGTAAAGAAATGCATATTACAGGGATGTGGACTGTCGAGATGCACACAAGTTTGATATTAAAAGCAAAAAACGATTACTTAGAAGAAAAAAAGAAAGTTTGTCTCAGCTTTCAGCTCACGGTGTAAAAATTCACATTTAATTTTTAATAAAGATTTTCAAGAAATTTCTAACATTTTTAAAACTGATCAAGAAAAAAGAGGAACATTTTGCCTTAAAGCGCCCGAAAAAGTGGTGTATATAAATGTGGTATAAGAAGAATATCCCTGTAGTGAAAAAGCTATAAAGGAATCTCAGACAAACTTTATTTTTTTACCTTAGACAAGCACTATGGTCTATGGTATATTACGTTTATAGCAGCAACTAAAGAAGTATAAGTCACTACGACAAGGAATTATTTTGAACATTTCACTTTAAACCAGGCAGGTGAATCGTTTGTCTCAGCTTGTTCTTTTTTTTTTTAAATAAAGGTTGAAAAAAAAAAAAAAAAAAAACGAGAGGATAATGATGTAATCCACATTGGAGTAAATATATTGTGTGTAGCAAACTTAGACAAGGAGACACGAACAAGATGCTGTGTACACTCGCTATATCCTACCGATGCGTGGACTGGAAAATGATCATCATTGTACCTTATCTTTCCACACTATCAATGGAGTGTGTTAATATCCCTAACGTTCCTTAACTGCAGTTTTTTGCACTTTTCAATAATCACGGAGAGGACCCCTGCTTTGTTTTAAGGGTAAATTGCACCTAGATCTAACAAGATAAATAACGCTACCTCCTTTTTTGCGGTGATTGTCAGGTTGGTAGTCATTTTTCCGAAAAGGATGTTAGGGATATACAAAGATAACTAATAATCAACGGTTATTTATAGGGTTTGACAGATTTGTTACGGGCATTGACTTTATATTGTGATTAACGGATTTTATGCACTGAAAATTCATAGTTATTCACGAAGTTTGACAGGATTTATACGGACATTGAATTTACAATGTTAGCTCTCAGGTTGAAGGAGAAGAATGCACACGAAGAGTTTGATTCGCGTTATCCACATTTCTCGCCTTTTGTTGTTTTTGGTTATTTGATTAGGAAAATGTAACTTAAGAAACCCCACAACATTCAATAAAGCAATAATTCTGAAGGTTATTTACAAGGTAATGTCCTTCGCCCAATTTGGATTTGTATAAACTTTATTACACATATAATCAGTTCTATATGAGACGAAATGAAATGATATAAGGCGATAATAACGCAAACAGTTTTCGTTCATGAGGAAAAACATGTTGTTAAAGTCCTTAACCTTCTTTTAACGGCTAGAATTCCAAAAGATGATAAAGAGACATCTTTCTCGCAACAGTTTCATATAATATCGCACATTACAGTAGCGTTACATGATGAATGACGGAACACGTATTGGTTTAGCATTACGCAAAGACGCATGTAATCTGAGGTGCCGATCTAAGAATGTGATTTGATCCTATTTTAACAAAGTATTGGGTTGTTCCAGATAAGAACTGTTAAGAAGAAATGAGAAAGGCAGACTTAATATTTTTTGCCATATATAAGAGATGCATGTCAGTGATTTGTGACTTGTATGAGGATTCATGTGTTATTTTTGTTTAACAAAACATTATTTTCAAAGTACTCATTTTAATTACCAATGTGAAACATTGTCATCAGAAGCGAAGTGTTCGGGTGTCGAGTTATGGAAAATAAGTACTGTGCCGTACGTTCGTACAACAAAGTCATACTGATATGAAAAGTTGGTGTAACAGAAAGAATGTAAATTGACGAGAACTCCCGCTTGTTTATAATTTGTCGCATGCAAACTGGCGCGACTGAAGGAGTCACGCACAGCAAACTTGTAATTTGTTGATTTCAATAGATATTTTTGAAATAAAGCATCGCCTGTAAATTTCGAATTGGGGTTTTCTTTAGAGAGAATGATAACATGAAAAAATGCACGCGATACGTATCATACCGTAAAGCACACCAAACTCTTGAAAAGTATCACCCACATTTCGTATAAATAATCAGGTACAAAAGGTGAATAATTAATCTCTTGTTAATTGCTTTACTTTGGACCACGAATACTTTCTTGATATCTTGATGTATATGCAGTCATATTCTAAGGTAGTTAGTGGTCTCAAATTATGGTGTCACTTTTTCAATAGAGGCCAATTTAAGGTTACACAGGGGTCAAACTTTTAAACTACTCCAAACATGTTGAAACATCTTTCATATTGTCCGTCTAGTCATAAGGATTCCAAAAATGTATAGTTTGTACCACTTAGGACTATTGGTTTTTGAGCTATAGCGTAAAAAAGGTCAAACTCAATTTGTACAGGGGTTAACATTGAAAGTTACTCTGATTATATTCTAAATGCTTGCAAATACTTGCCTGTGGAATGAGGACTCCCAAAAAGTATAGTTTTTATTATGCTAAATGTTTACTTACCGAGATAAAGGTCAAATAAGGTCAATGCTAATTGGATTATGTTTGTCACATAACATAACTATGCATTGCAGATGCTACAAACTATTCCTTATTTTGACACATTAAGCTAGATGAACAATTTGTTTAATTTTTTACCAAAATTGGAGCAACTTCTGGTTTTGACCCCTGTACAAATGGATATTGACCTTTTTTGCACTTTTAGCCATTTTTAGCCAATAACTCTAAAACCAATGGTCATAGATGGTACAAGCTATACATTTTTGGAATCCTTATGACTAGACGGACAATATGGCATACATTTCAACATGATTGGAGTAATTTGAAAGTTTGACCCCAGGCTGTGTAAACTTAAATTGGCCCCTATTGAAAAAGTGACACCACAATTTGACACCAGTAACTACCTTACATCGATATAGAGGGTCCATACTAACTACCAAAGGTGTCAAAGCTGAGATGTAGTGGGATATGAACGATGATGTTTGACCCAAGTCCTCGCTCCTGCTCTATAAGGGATTTAAGGGCATGCTAGTCTTAAAATCAACACAAATCAACCAATTCAACGTTCAGAAAAAACTACATTAGTAAATAAATGGAAAAATACTTAATATTAGTAAAATTTTACTTAATTAGGTAAATAAATATAAAAATACTTAATATTAGTAAAATTTTACTTAATTTAGGTAAAACTTGTTTTACTTAATTATGGAGTTCTATGCTAACATAATTTGTGTAATACATTTTACATAACTTCTCGTGTGACATAAATGCGCTTCCAAAACATAGTAAAGGACACAATTTCTGGCAATGATGTGTAGGGTACGTCGTTGTAAATTTCTGGGATCATTCGTTTTAAATATGTATTTTTATAAGTCTCAAAAAACTAACCCCGTCATGCAGAATTGTACGGTTCACCTTAACTGTTTAGACTGGAGAAACTGAAAACACGTAATGAAGATAATTGGTGAAAGTGGGTCGCCTTGGAAGATGCTTCGTTTAAGCTGAAAGTTATTGGATTGAAATTATAATTTGTAGCAAATGGTCACAATAACGGTCCTTCGGAATGCCGGACTGTCCCCGGCTTGAAACTCAAACCCAATAAAATGCTGTTCTCTGTCAACGTGTGACCCTTACCGTCGTTCCCTCTTTTAAAACTGAGTCGCACAAATTTCTGGGTTCTAGTATCATTTTGGTATATTTGGTGAATAAAGACTCAATGACACTAAGATAGCCTTACTGGGATTTTTAAAAGTGATAATCCAACTAAAAAACACAAAATTATATATTTAGCCTACATCGTGAATGAATTACTGGCCTTTACTGACTGACATTTGTAGCCATATTAAACGTCCATCTAAGGTGCCATCTTGCAGATATTATTCACTTGATTATATTATGATACCTTAACTGTTCTGAATAAGTTATATTGATATTCACATACATTACAGCTCTTGGGTATATGTAGTAATGAATTTTGCCATTCTGGAACCATCTTGAATAGTAAATTAATTTGATTGGTTATCAAATTATTGAAAGATATTCATAATGGTCTCAATCAATATATTGATTGCTTAAACATAATTATATATACCAAGTTACTATTCTACGGTCGATAGTAGATAAAATGTTGTATTGGCGGCCATATTGAATTTCTTAATAGGTGGTTAATGAATCACATTTTAGTTGGTCACAGGAACAGGCAAAAAACTTACAACTTTTTAGCAATTAACAGATGAGTTTTTAGTGTTCTGGTGGCCATTTTGATTTTTGAATTTCTTAGAAAATGCTCCAGGTTTTTCATTTGGCATCTGGATTCAGCAGGAAAAACTGGTCTACAAACCGTCGAAAACATTATATATAATATAACAAGGTCACATCATGGTCTGTAGCCTGTACTATAGCGGTATTTGTGTTGTTAGATCTAGGAGCACTTTCCCGTAAACACAAAGCATGTGTCCGCTCCGTGATTTTTGAAAAGTGGCAAAAATGACATTTAGGGAATTTAAGGGATTATCATTACTTTTGTTGTCTTCTATAGACATATTGATGTGAGAGGTGCTATATAATCCACCAAGCACCTCTCAGATTAATTTGGCTATAGAAAAAACAACAAACGCATGCACGTGTGTGTGAGTTACTGTTCTGTTTTCAAAAGAAATCTGCCAAGAAGGACTGCCAATCCTGTATTATAATTTTTCTTGCAGTTTTCACATAACGAAAACGTCAAAATTTATTTTTAAAGAATTGAGGTGATTATAGTATGGGCTTAAATCAGTATGTTCTTTTTATGCAGGATACATCCTTTTTAACATTGCCCCGGACATTGCCCTCATTAATAAGTTGTTGGGATGGTGGTGGTGGTAGTGCTTTCTTTGTTCTCTTCTATATTGCCCGACAATGGACACCCTTTACCTTCCTGATGCCGAATTACTATCTCACAGGCCGCACTATATATTTCACAAGGGAAGCAATTATTTTACACGGGGCTCCTGACATCGGAAACGTTGTCTAGTCTTCTACAGAGTATTACGAATATTACCTCAGCCGGCAGTAGCCAAGTTCGCATTGCGCTTTTCGAATGTTTTGTGAGACTGTTTGTGTCGGGCGTAATCTTATTAAATCGCCTGAAGCTGAGCTGGAAATTACATTAGTTTTCTGTTAAATTACTTTTAAGCTTAGAAACATCAACATCGAACGAAAAAATAATCATACACAATATTCGTAATGTTGGTAGGAGTTAAGTGGGGTCACAAAGTGGGGTTACCCATTATTCCATACCACTCGACCAAGTGCATTTGAACTGGATCCATATTTAGAAATTTCGTTGACATATGTTAACGTGTCAACTTGTGCTACTTGGACCTCAGCGAAGACGGTTCCTGAACCAGAGAAAATTAGAATCTCATCTTTCCTGGCTGAACCAACGGGCTAACGAGCAAACTTGAAATTGCTACATATGATAACTCTTTAAAATGCCCTGAAAGCTGTATGTAGGGGATTTTGTAATGACGTATTTTTTTTTATCTGCTTACCACAGAGAGTACTCTAATTACAGTGTGTCCCAGAAACGTACTCAATGTCATGAAATACTGTGTCCGTGTGACTGAGTGTCCCCCCGCCCATCTAGCTAGTGTGTTCTCCATTGAGTGCTATACACATCTACAACAAGATAATTAAATAAAATAATGGTGTGACCTCAAAATAATTGCAACAGAAATGATTTTGGTGTTGTTATACTTATAAATGATGAGAGAATAACATATCAAAAGTCTAGAAGTATAAGTAGCGGAGAACATGTATTTGCAGGGGGAAATGGGACAAAAATATAAAGTAGGTTTAATTCCACTGAAATCTATCTCAACATTTGACCATTTCCTAAGGATTCAAAAAGGTATATAGTTTGCCCTATCTGTAGGCTATAGTTTAATAGTGATATGGCAATAAAGTTTCAAGGTCATCCTGGGGTACCATTTTCAGAATACCTTGAGGAATATAATGCTCATTTCACCATTTGGTCATGTAATTAGAGGTGAAAATGTAACAATGGTCTATATATCCTATGGGGTCATTAATACTTACCATCTATTTTACATACTAAAATGTCAAATGCAGAGAAAATATGCATTTTCCGTTACAGGATATGACCATACAAACAATCTGAGTGAGTGAGTGAGTATTAGAGTTTAACGACAACTCAACACAATTGTGTTATATCGTGTCATTACGTTATGTCATTACGTTTAAAAACATCAAACATACATCACAATAAATACTAATCACAACCTTTTTTTAAAAAGTTAAAAATATTTATACAAATCGGCCTCCTCCAGGAAATTTATAAGCTGAAGAGGCCTAATATCTTGAAATAATATTGCAAATCTGGGACCCTGTAATAGGTTTCTACGAATTAAGCGCATAATCAACAGCACTCAAGTATACATGTTCACAGAAAGAGCACATCAAAATGGAATACACCAGTGACTGGCTCACCTCTAAGAGCAAATAACTATGGGTCATATAAGTATGACCAATTGACATCGCGCCCCCCCCCCCCCCCCCAAAAGAAATTTTTACAATCCGTTACTTCGTCCAATTCAAACCTGAACTACCCACAGCTCCAACGTTGAAAAAGCATGCATTTTAATATTAGGAAATGAATCCCACAGCATTTTCCACCTATTTCTGATATAGCTATTACCTGACGCCCTTAAAATCTGTAAAGGGAATCTCAATGTTTGGGTATAATTCATATAAATGCTTCTTTCGCCAATACATCAACCTTTTCATTGCCTTGAATACCAATGTGACCCGGATCCAGCTAAAACAACGGATTTATTCAATAGAGACAAATTTGAAGAATACTGCAACAGGCTCAGCAATATATGGATGACGACATTCTCTGCTTTCAAGCCATAAGACTAGATAGGAATCAGTAAATATATGAAATGACTCTTATTGGAATTTCAGCTAATTCTAAGCCCACTTAAGTGCCTTCAATTCAGGCAGTGAAAATAGAGCATTATATTATCAGGTAACCTCTAATCTGACGTTGATCCACGCCGACTTAAAATACAGCTGCAGCAGCTCTTTCCAAAAAATCTTTAGACCCACTGTATAAATAGCTCGATGCTGATGATAATTATGTCTAAGATCATCAATTTTAGCTTGAAAACAAGATCATCAATTAGACCCTCTATAGTGAAATAAAGTTTAGGTCAATATTAAGCTCAACATTTGTCCAAGGAGACTAATAGGAAAATCAATGAAGCAATGTATCGCATTAGGACACACCTGTGAAAATCCCTCTTTTAATACGGATTCCAAAAGATGGAATAGGCCATTAGGTTTACTATGTTAGAAGTTGGTAAAATTTTAGGCGAATAGGTGCTCTCATGTGTTGGGATATCAGCATTACTTTTAAGTTTTAGAGCATATTGAAGAGCTAATTTTTCCCATCTTAGAAGTAATGGGGTTCCATTAGCTTCGACATATAAGCTTTGATAGAGAGGTACGAAAACACCCAGCAGAATCGAATGACCCTTGATTCTGCAAATGGTTCAAGCTTTTTCAAATATGACATACCGAGCAGAACTAAAACACTGCAACCTATAATCCAACTTTTGATCTCACAATTGATCTATAAAGGCGAAGCAAAACTGAGCGATCTGCGCCCCAGTCCATCTTAGAAACTGCTTTTAAAAAAGATTCAGACCTTTTTTGACATCTCTTCCGCAAATAGCAATATGAGCTTTGAATTCAATTTACGGTCACATATAAGCCAAAATTTGTCTGTGAAACTACAGGAATAGAGCATCATTCATTTTAGTTCTGGTCAACGTGAAGACGTCTTTTGTTGCAAAAATGCATACAAAACATTTTTAGTTGTAATAAACGGAAACCATTTTCATATGCCCACTGTTGACTCTTATTCAGGCAATTTTGCATTTGTTCTTCGATAAGAAACCATATTTGATGAAGAATAGAAATAGAAAATATCTACAAACAAATGACCTTCTCCATATCCGCATTGGACCACTTTGCAATACTATTACTTTTTTGCAAAAGAAATAGAGTAACAGAGGGAATACTACCCTGTGGAACAATATGAGACGAGTTTTCGTGCGTCAAAATCGGAGCAACTCTGAGGGATTAACGCCGAGAATACGTTTGAACCGTTTTGAGCCTATATCCTGAAACTAATGACCGTAGATATGGTCAGACTATACTTTTTTTTAACCCTCATGACCAAATGAGATATATTATGTATGCTTCAAAAACCAATTTGAGACCAATCTTTTACTTTTGACCCTGTACAAAATTCACCCTATTTTTACATGTTCCCCATTGTTTGATTTTTCTAGACTTTTGAGACACCCTATTCTGTGACAATTTATACAGTGATATAACACAAAAATTGTTTCTGTTGCAATTTCATTAGGCAAACAAAAACAAAAAAAA
>JAMKCH010073159.1:0-12568 GCA_023653785.1 Ophioderma brevispina | reverse complement strand
AATATATTTAATATATATATATTTTTTTTGCTTTAGGTCCAAGATGTCAGCCAATATGCCAGTCTTCAAATTATGGTCAATCTTACAAATTACCATCTGCATATCTTTAGTTATATTATCCGGAAATTATAATAAAGGTACAAATTAAAGTATGCAATAATATGACTTTGACATTTAAAAACTCATATCAGGTATTATTTTTTAGCTTTTGCTAGGTAAAGCCAGCCCTACAAAATTACGTGTTTTTCATATTTTGTGCACCAAATGAAAAGAACGTAAACAAATTTGTTTTGATTTTTAATTTTTTTGTTTTTCTTTTGCTTATGATTGTTACTGTACTGTTCAGATGTGTTAGAGGATTGTTTAATATTCTATTATATTTCAGGATGGAAGCACTCCTCTTTGTTTTTGAGCTTAGTGAATCAAATAAAAAAGAAAAAAGAAAAAAGACCTTTCCTTTACTTTTGTTTTTTTTGTTTGTTTTTTTTCCTTATAATTTTTACTGGATTATTCGCATGTGATAGACGTTTGTTTGATATTCTATAATATTTCAGCATGGGAGGACTCACCTTTAGGTAACACAACTTTCATCTTATTATTATTTTTGAGCTTAGTGAACCAAATAAAAAAGAAAAAATAGACTTTTCCTTTACTTTTGTTTTTTTTGTTTGTTTTTTTTCCTTATAATTTTTACTGGATTATTCGCATGTGATAGACGTTTGTTTGATATTCTATTATATTTCAGTATACGAAGACTCCCCTTTGGGAAGCCTCATCCAATGGCCATGCCGATGTGTGTAAAGTACTGATTATTGACGGTAAAGCAGATGTCAACAAAGCAGACTTGGTAACACAACTTTCATCTTATAATTATTTATTTTAGCTTTTGCTAGCTTAAAACACGTCCAACGAAATTACTTGTTTACAGATTTAGTGAACCAAATGAAAAGAACGTAGACAAATTTGTATATTTGTATTTTTAGTTTTTGTTTTTGCCTTTCTTTTACTTATGATTGTTACTGTATTGTTCACATGTGTTAGAGGTTTGTGTGATATTCTATTACATTTCAGGATGGGAGCACTCCTCTTTGTTTTTTAGCTTAGTGAACCAAATAAAAAGCAAAAAGGAGACTTTTTTATTTTTCCTTTTTTTTCTTATAATTGTTACTGGATTGTTTAATATTCTATTATATTTCATGATTGGAGCACTTCTTTGTTTTTGAGCTTAGTGAACCAAATAAAAAAGAAAAAATAGACTTTTCCTTTACTTTTGTTTTAGATTTCCTTATAATTGTTACTAGATTATTCACATGTTGCTAACCAATTCTGGATTAGCATGCCCGAGTTACCTAAATTTGAAATCTGACCACGGATACTCGACACAATAGAGGAAAACGAAAACTGAAATAATCTGAAATCCCATACACAATGTTTTATTCATCGATCACAATTCAGTTAAAACTTCTGTTTTGTTTGTCTAGGGGAAATTTGGCCGAATTGTGTCTGTATTCACTAGGTGCTTTACTCAATATAAACACTAGCTTTTTCACTTCATTACTTAGTCTGATTTTCAGACAAGTTTCACACAAAAGGTAATATGTTGTTTCACATTCAAATCAACGCTTATCTAAAAGCTAACACCAGTTCCATTTAGGAAATCGGATTACCAAACATTGTACAAACTACGACAGCGTTGCTTTAATGACCCAAGAGTTCATTTGCTTTGTCAACATCTCATTAAACAGTTCACGACCGATTTATTCTACAGTTCAAGTTCAAGATGATGGGGTCTCATACTTTGGAAACAGATGTTTCACTCCAGTTGTAAAGATGTAATTTTGAAAATACCTTGAAACTCTTAGTTTGTATTTAAGTGAAGCGGGATTACGGATTTTTCACCTCAATGTCCGTTATTTCAAGTTCAGTACAGCTTGGGACACTTGTTTTTTTTTAACTACAACAATCTGCACGGTTATGCGATGCAGACTAACTTCAGTTCTCTACTCGGTAGGGTAGAAACACGGTAGAGCGGTACACCAGTAGCACTATTACACGGTTATGATGAATCTCAACATAAGTACCTCCAGAACACTGAACACAAACAGCAAGGAGTCACGCTGTATTTAATGTTCAATAATAGAACAATACTAACACCCTATTCTGAATTGCCAAATCTCGTTCCTCAATTTGACGGAACGAATCATATGTTGTGCAGGGAAATTATTTCCAAAACAAAACATTATTTAACAATAAATCACACCTATTTTCAACACCGTCATGATTGTTATTAAAACATTGGGTGTGTCAGAGATAAAAGACAACAATTGCTGATTTGAATATACTGTCTTACCTTTTTCTGACCATAAATCCCAAATGCAGCTCTGTATAATTTTTGTTCAACAAGGATTCGGGAAACATTAAATTTCCATTAAATCAGTTTTTGGAAATGCACAATCCAAATTTAGAGTGAATTTGATTAATTAACATTGGGTTCCAACTCTCAGACTATATTTTAATCTTTTCACTCCAAATTGCGCATATGTTCCAAATAATTCATTATTTCTGTTCACCACAATATCAAAATACAGTTCAAATTTGTATACATGTACTCACGTTTTTGCATTGCCGTATTATTAAAAACTCCTACGGTGGCATTCCAGATGTCGTCGGAATTGCTCACGTAAAACACCAGCTTTAGTGGGCCCAACCCATGCGTACCGACGAATAAATATATATACCAGACTACCTAGCATAAAAAAATTTAACTCAAATTGATTGTATGGCCAGTATTTAAGATTGGATGGTTTGCAAGACGCGCAAACTTTGCCTATCATCTCAATTCATAATGGCGGAGTGGTTAAAAGTCCACACATTCGTCTGATATGCGTTGAGGGAGAAAGTCGGGAATGAAAACAAAATTGCGAAGGAAAAATGTCTGGCGCAAAATTACAAAGGCTTAGTGGATCACGTGAAATAGTGATAAATCGAGGGCGCTATCACACAAAGTCGCCTCCGCCAGTATAGGAAATTATACTGTAATTACACAGAGACATTGTATTTTTTGGAGCACTGGACAGCTCCTCTGTCTGCGGGAACTAGCACTGGATGTGGCTTGATTATAGACCAGTTAGTTTATCAAGATCAGCCTGGGTGAGTCTGTTCCAGTTCTCTCTACTTAACGACATGTGAGCCCCCACAAGGACTTTTTTGGTCTGGTTACTAACTGAACTTTAGAAAACATTTGTTTTGTTTCTTTTTGCATGATGTGCACATCTTTAAAACCAAGAGGCCACCAACCTCCCACGGCTTCTCATGCCGTTGTGAATTACCCGTGTGTGTACTGTGCGGAAGTTAAATGGGAAGATAATGCATGGAATGTGAACAATGTTTTCAGTGGGTAACATAAAAAAACTGTATGGGAATGAGTGACTAATGTATCAGGTTCATGGCTGATCACCCTATACACTGGATTTGCTACAAATGCGGCCATACAACTTTTGCGAGTACATTGTTCTCTATCTGGACTGAAACTTCCAATTCCTGTGAGCCTTGGCAAACTTGAGCGATGATGTCGATAGCTGTTCAAACCCCAGCCTCTAATTAGCTCGAGTCCAATTCCCTATAAATCGACAAGGGCCTAAGTAGGAAGGGAAAGATAGTATAAAAAATGAAAAATAATCATGAGCTCAAAATAAGACTAGTAAAACAATACGTGCCCTCAAAAATTTTGAGTGTTAATGCAGAGCGTCACAAAAAGCAAAATGCTCATTTCGTGCTATGATGGACTCTGAAAAAACCGGACATTGTTACAGGAATGAATCCTGCACCTCTCTCTCTCTACTTTCCCCATTTTCCTAATAGCCACAAATTTAACACCCCATTTTTTTTCCCCTTTCCCTTTCCATTACGTTTGTTTCAGATCCAGATCACAGGTTTACTAACCACAGTCACTTGTTTTTCATTGATCTCAATTTGTCGTATGATCACCTTTGCAGGTCCGACTTCTGACTACTCCGGTGGCGTCTTCATAGCAGTCTTTTTCTTCTTACGCGATACACTGGTTGCCTATGAAAGACCCGAACTCAATACAAACTGTGAAATTATTTGGGAACCAGCCATTCAAAAACTCAAAGGATTAAATCACTTGTGTTGGTTCTTCTTAAAACACGTCACGAACTTACTTTGTTTACAGATTTAGTGAAACCAAATGAAAAGAAAAGCCGTGGACAAATTTGGTATATTTGTATTTTTAGTTTTTTTTGTTTTTGCCTTGCTTTACTTATGATTGGGTACTGTATTGTTCACATGTGTTAGAGGTTTGTGTGATATTCTATTACATTTCAGGATGGGAGCACTCCTCTTTGTTTTTTAGCTTAGTGAACCAAATAAAAGCCAAAAAGAGACGTTTTTATTTTTCCTTTTTTTCTTATAATGTTACTGGAATTGTTAATCTTCTATTATATTTCCAGGATTGGAGCACTTCCTTTGTTTTTTAGCTTCGTGAAAACCAAATAAAAAAATAAAATAGACTTTTCCTTTACTTTGTTTTAGATTTCCTTATAATTGTTACTAGATTATTCACATGTTGCTAACCAAGTCTGATTAGCCTGCCCGAGTTACCTAAATTTTTGACATCTGACCACGGGATGTGACTAGACACATAAGGAAAAACGAAACTAAAATAAGCAAAATCCCATACACAATGATTTATTCCATCGATCACAATCATTTAACGAACTTCTGCTTTGTTTGTCTAGGGGAAATTTGGCCCGAATTGTTTTGTATTCACTAGGTTGCTTTTACCTCAATAGAAACATAGCTTTCATTCATTACTTAGTCTGATTTTCAGACAAGTTTCAACACAGGTATATTTCGTTTCAATTTCAATCCACGTCTATATCTAAACTAAAAGCTAACACCAGTTCATTTAGGGTAAATCTTTGATTACCACTTGTTACCTACAAACTACGCACGAGGTTTTGACTTTAAAATTACCCAAGAGTTCATTTGCTTTGTCAACATCTTTCATTAACAGTTCCGACCCGATTTATTCCTACCTTCAAGTTCAATAATGATGCGGGTCTCACTACTTTGGAAACAGAGTGTTTCCTCCCAGTTTTTTAAGATGTCATTTTGACATAACCTGTAAACTCTTATTTTTTATTTTAACGAAGCTGGATTACGATTTTATATCACCTCAATGTCGGTTAGTTCAAGTTCAGTTACAGCTTGGTTACACTTTGGTTTTTAACTACAACTCTGCACGGTTTGCGATGCATGACTAACATTCCGTTCCTCTACCGGTAGGTAGAAACATGGTAGAGCAGTACGCCAGTAGCACTATTACACAGTCATGATGAATCTCAAAGTAATGTACCCTCCAGAACACTCCAACAGCCAAACGCACAGTTACCGGACTGTCCTTTATTTCATAATAGAACAATAATAATACCTAGTCTGAATGCCAAATTCGTTCTCAATTTGGACAGGAACTAATCATATTTTGTGCAGGGAAATTTATTTTCCCAAACACAACATTTAATTTAACCTAATCACCCTATTTTCAACACCGTCATGATGTTATAAAACATTGGGTGTGTCAGATATAAAAGACTATACAATGTGTGATTTGAATACTCACATGATCTTTACCTTTTCTGACAATAATTCCAAATTCACTACTCTTGTATAACATGTTTTGTTCAAAAAGATTCTTGGAAACATTAAATACCATTCAGCATTCTTTTTAAGAATTCACATCCAAATTTAGAGTTAATTTGATTAATTTAAACATTGGTTTCCAACCTCTCAGACTATATTTTAATATTTTCACTCCAAATTGCGCATATGGTTCCAAATCAATTCAATATTTCTGTTCACCACAATATCAAATACCGTTCAAATTGGTAACATGTCCTCACGTTTTGATTTCCGGCTTAAACTCCTATGGTTCGCATCCAGATGTGTCGTCGGACTATCTCACGGTAACACACAGCTTTAGTGGGCCACCCATGGTTACCGACCGACATAAATATATTACCAGACTACCTCGCCTCACAACATTTAAATCAAATCATTGTATGCATATTTAAGATTGATAGGTTTTGCAAGACGCGCAAACTTCTGCCTATCATCTAATTCATCATGGCCGAGCTGGTTAAAGTCAACATGCCTGAATGCGTTGAGAAGATCAAAGTCGGGAATGAAAACCAAAAAAAAAAAACAAAAATGCGCAGGAAAATGTCTGGCCAAATTCACAAATGCTATAGTGGATCTACCCGTGAAATAGTGAATAAACTCGAGGGCGCTATTATCGACACAAAGAAACGCCTCTATCCCGTAAGAGGACATTATACCTGTCCTACACAGAGAAACATTGTATTTTTTTGGAGACTGGACAGCTCCCTGTCCTGTCGCTGCGGGTGAATATGACTGGATGGTGGCTCGTTGGATTTATCGACCGAGATTTAGTTTTATCAAGAATCAGCCCGGTTGAGTCTGTTCCCAGTTCTCTCTACATTTAAGCAACTGTATGTGACCGATCCCCAACCATGATTTTCTTGTGCTGCTACAACGAAACTTTAGAACACATTAGTTGTTTTGTCGTTTTTGTCAAATGAATGTGACTTAACCCCAAGGCCCACCACCTTCCCCCACGGTTGCATTTCTCTCCCTGTTCCGGTGATGGTCTAATTACCCGTCAGTGTTTACCTAGCTTGGTCGGAAAGTAACATACTGGACATAGCAATAACCTAGACAGTGTTTGGGAGACAAGGTGATCACAATGTGTCTTTTCAGTGGATTACATAAAAACTGTATGGAATTGGAGATGATCTACTAAGTGGGATCGAGGTTCATGTCATCCACCGCTCTCTCGTTTTACAAAGCCTGAAGATTAGGCTACATAAGGGCCGGCATAGCCTACCTAATTGCTTGCGAGGCTACATTGTTCTCTATTCCTCGGCACCAGACCGTTTCATTCCATATCGAGTTCCTTGGTTCAGACTGCTGCGATGATGTCGACATTCAGCTGGTTCAACCCAAGCCTTTAATTAGCTCGAGTCCAATTAAAATCGACAATGGCCTAAGTAGGAATGGTAACCACCGCAGTCAAGTCATTTAACAAACTTAACAATATCATTGCAAGCTCAAAATAAGATTAGTTATCAAACATATCGTGGCCCTCCCAATGTTTTGAGTGCTTATCTGTCCCACAGCGTCCAAGACAAGGAAAAAACTGCTAATTTCTCTTGCTACAACTGATTTGTGACGGTTCCCATGAAAAACCGACATTGTTACCGCGGGGACGTGAAATCCTGTCCTCACATAGGCCATATCAACAAAGTGAGGTGAAACTTTTTCCCGACATGTTGATCAACATTTTTTCGTCGTTATCGGCACATGTCTTCCAGCAGACTTTCGCATGGTTGGGCCGCGTCTTCCATAGTCACCCGTTCGTGTCGCATTACCCATGGGGCTCTCTGTCCAAATTTCTGAAAGACCAACCAACTTTCAATACATAATCTGTGAAAATTATTTGTAACCCAAACCATTCAAATCAAAGGCATTAAATCACTTTTTTTGTTGGTTCCTATCGATAGACCGCAGTCTAACTGATACTAACTACTAACTACTTACTCGAAATCCAACAGCATTGGAAAACATTCCATACCTTCTTACAACATCATCTTACTGGGGGAATTTTAATTTGCCAGAATCATCGACTTGGACTACAAATCACGGTGTACCCCGGTGGCAGATTATGCATTCCATTAGTACTATTATTGTCATCCATAACCAGGAATTTAGCCTCCAACAGATGGTCATGGAGCCCCACCATAATACCATCTTGGATTTATTATTAACATCAAATTCATCTTTGGTTCATAGTGTGCATGTCAAGGCTTGCATCAGCGACCCAACAGAGTATTGTGAATGCTGACCTTCGTCCAGTGAAAACGAGACCTACCCCTCGTAAGATCTGTATAAGAACGGCAATATGAACAAGGGTAAGTGCGGACCTTGAATAACCTGAAATGAATCAACTGACCATATTTATGTTGAAAACAACTTGTTAATGCCTATGAATTTTGTTTAGCAACACTCCTCAAACGTCGGTTGCAAGCAAAATTTCTTTCTAAAATTACATCTTCTAGGTTCTCCCTGCCGTGGGTTACGCCAGAACTCGGCGTAAAGTTAAGGAAGAAGCAAGTGTAGTTATAACAAATCTAAAGATCCGGTAACCAAAGATAGAGACAACGTCAGAAATATCCGCACCAGATCGACAGGGATATAACGAGAAACTATCGTCGACACGTTTCTGAAGTTGTTGGCGGAAGCTTAGAATCACACAACTCCAAGCCATTCTGGAAATTTATCAAGGCTAAAAAACAGCATACTTTTGGTATAGCCCCTCTTAATACCACAGATGGGAGGGAATTGCGCCATCTGCGACCGACAAAGCCGAGACACTAAATCAACAATTTCAAATCAGTGTTTTACTACTGAAGACACTAGCTCCTTTCCGCAGCTAGATAAAAACTCTTCTGGCCCCAGTATCCAGCAGATTACTGTTACAGAAGGAGGAGTCAGGAAATTGTTGTCATCATTGAAAATTAACAAAGCCACTGGCCCAGCCAGTATCCGTCAAGTTAATTGAAAGATGCAAGCGACTCCATTGCAAACCAGTTTTGTACCAAAAAATCTTTCAAAAATCCCTAGATTCTGGAATCTCTGCCCGATGATTGGTGCAAAGCATCTATTACTTTCTCCGATTTACCAAGGGTGACAAAGCCATCCAGCACAACCGTCCGTTTCGCTGACCTCAATTCCTGTAAAAAAATGTTAGAACACATCATCCCCCATCACATTATGACCATTTTGATAAACATGGTCTTCTCACTGATCTCCAGCATGGTTTCAGACGAAACATCATCTTGGGGGGGGCGAATCTCAATTAGCCTCTCACAATATGACCATCTAATAAGTCGCTCGATTCTCGAGGCCAAACCGACCTAGTGATCTGGATTTTTTTCCAAGGCCTTCGATACGGTGCCCCATCAAAGGTGACTTCCAAGCTTCATCATATGGGTAATCATGGGATCTCTTCACTCTTGGGATTAGCTACTTTCTTACCAAACGGGATCAAATGGTCGTCCTTGAAGCATCATTCATCTAGTGTACCAGTTAAGTCTGAGTAACCACAGGCACGTCCTCGGGCCGCTTTTAAGTTTTAATATACAACAATCTTTGCCTTCATTCTGTCAATCAAATGTGCTCCTTTTTGCGGATGACTGCATTCTTTATCGTCAATGAAAATCATCTGACAAAGATCGCATCATTCTCCAAGAGGAACTAATAAACTTGTGTCAATGGAAAAAGATTGGCAAATGGGTTCACACATCTAAGTGTTTTGTTTATGCACATCACCAATCAAAGATCTCCATCATACATCAGTATAAATGGGTGACAAGTCGCCCTGGAAATGGTCGATCATCATCCATACCTGGGAGTATAGTTGTCAAGGGACTTAGATGGAATCATCATATTAGTAACGTCACCTCCAAAGCTTCCAGGATTTTGGGACACATCTTCCTTCAACGCCACCTCTCCGACTGCACCCCAAAGGTTAAGGACAAGCTTATACTTCATTAGTTCGCCCGTGTTTGGAATATTGTGGGCAATGTGTGGGATCCCCACCATAAAACGATAAAATGGCACTTGAGAGAATTCAGCGTAAAGCAGCTCGCTTCGGTTACTAGGGGATTATAGACTAGAGTCCCCGTGTCCCTTCTATGTTACAACAGCTTTAAATGGAAGGTCCCGAGACGAAGACGGGCTGAGAGTCGTATGGTTTTCTTCTTACAAAGTTATCCACCACCAAATAGCTTTTTCCAACAGACAAACTAACCAGTTTACAGCACAAAGCACTCGAGGTCATCACCAGGTCCACTTTTCATCATCCCATTCCAGACAGAAGATGGCTGTAAGTATCTTCTGGTTCCACGTACTAAACAACAACCCTGGAATGGACCTTCCTGCCCATTTCAGTTAAAAAATGTTGCATCTGTTTGACTGTTTCAAACAAGCCCTTGCTGCCAATATAGACATCAGTGCCTTGATAACCCGCACACGTCCCTGCAAAAATGTAAACTGCTGCCCGCCTACGCCCGCGTGAGTATAACCCGTTTGCGGGTGTTTACGCAGTATCAAACCAGAACATCAAAATAAATACAATTAAGAAATAACTAAGTTCGACGTAACACATGTGATTGATGTTTGTTTGTTATTTCTATTATATTTAGGATGGGAGGACTCCCCTTGGAAAGCTTCATCCAGTGGCCTATGCCGATGGTGTGAAGTGTGATATTGACGGTTAAAAGCCCGAATGTCAACAAAGAGGACAAGGTAACACAACTTCATCTTATAATTATTTCTTTAGCTTTTGCTAGGTAAATCGCGCCCTACAAAATGAATATGGTTTTCTATTTAGAGAACCAAATGCAAAGAATGTAGATAAATGGGGTTTGATTGAATATTTGTTACTTTTACTTTGCTGTTTTGCCTTTTTTTTGCTAATCATTGTTACTATATTGTCAGAAGCAGGCCCGTACGCGGGGTTGGGGGGGGGGGGGGGTGCGGTGGTGATGCGGTTTCGCAACCCCGAAAATCCGCAACAAGGGCAAAAGCACTTTTGCAAATTTTGATACAAAGGTCCAAAAGGTAGAGACAATCATTTGAAAAGAAAAGTCCACTTTTGGGTATGAAATGTTAAAAGGTCCAAAAAAAAAGAACCATTTTAGGGGGGTTTGGTCCACTTTTAGCAGAAAAAGTTCACTTTTGTCGATGTTTCGTACCCCCCCCCCCCCAAATAAATCCTGCGTACGGCCTGTTCACATGTGCTGGAAGTTGGAAGTTTGTTTGCATATTCTGTTATTAGTCGGGCCATGTGTGTTCCTGTGGGATTTTAATGATTATATCCCATTCTCTACGGGAAACTATTAATTAGATAGATTGAGTCCAACATCTGGTGCCAATTTTTTTCGAGCGTGTTTAAAAAAAACAAAAAACCATGTTGAACATGTAAAAAAAGTTGTGAAAAATTCGTCGCAGTTTGACTAGATTGAAATGCCATGTGTGGAGAAACCCGCAATCTGGTTTCAAGGCATCGTAACTCTGAACACTGTCAAGCATACTATGTTAACACTTAAGTTCTAAGGTGTTTTTTCACCACTCACTTTGGTGCCGAGGGGGGGGGGGGGGTGGTCCATGGAACCCCCCTAGGAAACCACTTTCCTGTGGAATTTTCAAATGAAACTCATACCACCGTTTGAGGGTAATAAAACATGGCCAAAGTTGCAATATAAACGAGTTCCGGTTTATTGTCTGGAAATTAGGTGGGCAAATCATTGTTTTCGAACTGCGTCAAAATCGCGTGCAAAAATTACATACTGGTTTTCGCGACCCTGCGTCCACAATGCTACACCTTCAAATCATTTTGATGTTTATTCTGCTCTAATTTTACATTAACCAATTTTACATAGAGTTAACACAAACATGACCATATTGGTACATTCTTGTATTTTTTGTGGGTGCAGTCTTATTTGCCATAGGTTTTTTATAGCAATGGCCCGCAGTCGCTCGATGATGGAATCCTTTCTTTCAGCACATAAGGGTTAATTATTTTTTCTGAGTATGTATGAATTTGTTTCGTGCAATGAACCTACATAAGCAGAAAAATCTTTCTGGCAACCAGGTTGGGCTTAATTTTTAATTTTTTAAAATCACCTCTTTTGGTGCCTAAGGGGGGGTTCCGTATGGACCCAAGCTAAGTTAATCTCATTGACGGGCTAGAAATTTTAGTATTTTTTTTAAAAAAAAAAAAAAAAAAAAAAAAAATCACACAATTACAAAAATCGAGTTCGAAAATATTTTTCACGACTGAGAAATCGCCGAAAAACCAATCTTGGGTATATGGACCCCCCCTTAGGCACTTAAGTGTTAATATATTGGTTTTTTTTTGCTTTAGGTCCGATGTCCAGGCAATATGGCAGTCTTCCCCCGAAAATTATGTCATTTACAAATTACCATCTGCATATCTTTAGTTATATTATCCGGAAATTATAATAAAAGTACAAACTTAAAGTATGCAATAATTATGACTTTGACATTTTAAAAACTCATATCCGGTATTATTTTTTATTTTTAGCTTTTGCTAGGTAAAGAGCCCTACTAAATTACCTTGTTTTTTCATATTTTGAGAACCAAATGAAAAGGAACGTAAACAAATTTGTTTTGATTTTGTTTGTTTGTTTGTTTTTTTCTTTGCTTAGTTGTTACTGTACTGTTTCAGAACGGTGTTAGAAGAGGATTGTTTAATATTTTATTAATAATTTCAGATGGAAGCACTTAACCTAGGAGATAAGTGGGTTTTAATCAAAATTTTGGTGTCCGAAGGTTTAGTGGCTTATTTTATGTAAAATGGCGTAGATTCCAAAAAAAGCAGTCTTATTGACCGTAATCAAGACATTTTTGTGATATTGGCCACTTTTTAACTAAAATCATATAA
>JAMKCH010073157.1:0-47210 GCA_023653785.1 Ophioderma brevispina | reverse complement strand
ACCCCCCCCACCCGACTTCGACGCGTCCGTCGTGATGACAACATCGACGGGAGGCGCAGGGAAAGAGATCCCCCGAGTCAGGTTGGGCGGTGAGACCACAATGCCAGGTGTTCCCGGACCCTTGTATTGATAGGGGATCAGACGGGAATCTAGGTGCTTGATCGGCCTGTTAGGTGCCGTACGAGGAGCATTTGAAGCACTCTGTGGAAGCGACAATACGGGACAAGGTCGACGAGGCTAGCCATCAAGCTAGAAGGCGAAGACAGTCTCGAGCGGGGGCCTGCGTAAGCAGCGCCATGGACGTCGCAGCCTGATCAACGACATCCACCCGGATTTGCCGTCGGTTTGCAATGCCCGGAAGCAGTTGCAACCGAGCACCCAGATACCCCAGGTCCTGAGAGGGGGTAAGGCTTGATTTGTCGAGTTGACAATGAAGGCCAACCTCTGCACAGACCTGAACGGTACGGATGACCATAAGGACGTCGCCTGGGGCGAGGACCGTAAATCAACCAGTCGTCCAGATACGGCAGAGGTTGACCCCCTGACGCCTGAGGAAGGCGCCACCTCAACGCACCCCACCGGGTCACCATCGTGAAGACCTGGGAGAGGTGGAGAGCCGAAGGGGGGCACGTCCACTCGTACGACCGGCCCTGGATTTGAATATCTGAAGGCCAGCGCCGGTGGATTGGCGACTAGGACGTGAAGGTAGGCGTATTTCAGATCCAAAGAAGACGACCAGCTCCCCTTCAAAGGACAGCGCGGATCGACGCGAGGCGTTTCAATCGAACTTTCTCGCGTGATGTAGTGATTCAGGGCTTTAGGTTCAGGAATGGGACGCCAAATCCCCCGGTTCTTCTGGGGGCAGAAGAACGTCGACCAAAACCCTTCGGTGAAGGGAGGGTCGAATGGGGAGATGGCACCCTTCGCCAAGACCTCGTCCAGAAGAAGTTGATTCTTCGGTTCCCCCGGAAGGCGGGGGTCTCGGGTGGGAAGTCGGCGGGGCTTCCGCGGTGAACTATATACTGGTCCCCCGTTCCACCGCACTCAGCACCCAAGGCGAGGGGGAAATGGCTGGCCATTCCAGCGCGTAAGAACTCAAGCAGCCGCCCACGGAGGTGGTAAGGTATTCACGAGGGAGAGGTCCCGCGGTCGCCGTGCCCTCAGGACGAAGACTTCTTCCCCTTCCCAGGCGCCTTGCTTTTGGAGGGGGGTGAGTATTCGGCCTGGGCCCCGGAATTCTGGGTAGATAGTGGACGGAGCGCAGGGGCTTCTTGGGTTGCCTGAGGCGGTGCGGCTTCGCTGCTTGGAGGGACACGGCTGGAAGAAGACGAGCGAGAGCGCTTCTTCTTCTTCTTGGCCGAGGATCCCGTGAGGGGATCTTCGCCTGAGCATCCTTGAGCGCCTGATACGGACTCAACACGCTCCGCCGACGCAGCATGAGTCACCGAACGAGCCTCCGAAGAGGACGTCCCGCGACTCGGGCTTGGTATTGGTAGAGTTCAGATGCAAGATCGGAACTCACGGTGCGAAGTGTGAAGCAGGCGTTCTAGCGTCAAAGAAGCTAGGCGACGCGCCAAAGACTTGAAGCTCTTCTGCCGAGTCAATAGCGAGGCTAGGACAGTCAAAGCATCAGAGGTTCCGGGAGAAAACTCACCCTCGCAACGAGGATCTGATGTGTCTCCCCCCCCAGGGCGAGGACCATCGAGAACGCGCCTAGTCTTATACCAGAGGTCACCGCCAGGTCTACGTGCCTCAGCTGGTCCTCCCAGAAGGGGAGAAGCCAGCAGGAGCACCTTGCCTGTTGCAACTGGGCTGCTAGGTCAAGATCAATGGTCGGTATCCTCAGGAAGGAGTCATAGTCCCCTTCAGCAGTTCTCAGCGACTGGCGAAAGTTTTCCACTGGGTACGATGAGAGCTGCTGAGTAACCTCCCCGGAGCACTTCCACAGAAGACCTACGTCTGTGGGAAGCGGGACAACGCATGGACGCGTGGAGGAGGGAGGAGAGGAAGCCCAGAGTGAGACTGTCCCTAAGCCGCACGCGCTTCGGGCCCGCAAGACAGGCCAAGAGACTCGGCCGCCCTGCGAGCCACATGAGGGGTTGCACGCGGAAAGAGAGTCCACCTCCTCCGGCTCCGAAGTGCGAGGACGTCGAAGGCTGCGAAGGAGTGTCAACAAGGTGACCCACCTCCGAGGCTGAGTCCACCCCGCCGGCGCTGGTCCTCCGAAATATCGGAAGTCTGCGGCCGGTTAGAGTCCTGAGAGGACGGTGCGACAGAACGAGCAGACGAAGGCGGAGGGCAAGGCGTCGCCACCTGGGCGGCGACAACAGGGCCTCCCGCAGGGACCCAACCACTGGCATAGGCTGGGCCGCAGGAAGCCATGGGTTCGACTGCACCAGACGACCCTGAAGAGGGTTGACAGGACGATGAAGGGTGGGACGACACCCAGAGTCCCAGGCACGTAAGCCGAAGGGTAGGGGACGGTTAGATCGCCCTGCCCTGGCCCGGTACCAGGCTGTACCGCCGTAGCTTGACTGGATCCCAGGAAGGAGACAAACTGCTGCAGCAGTGGCGGCAACGGGGGGGGCCGCTCGAAAGCGGGTCAGAAGAAGCCCCGACAGCACCTGGTGCATGCGGTGGTGGCAGCCGACGGCGGAGGCGGCGAAATTGACAATAAGGCCGGAGGGGCTCCCGCAAGGGGGAGCCCCGGTCGAAAGTCCATACCAGACTGACCAGCCCCAGAAGTCCAGCTCGACTGGGGTGGGTAGGCCACGTACGGGGACGCAGCGTAACCTGTAAGGGTCGGCGGCGGCGGGTACTGTGTCCCGCAGGGGTAGGCCAAGAAGGCTGCCCCGCAGGGATGCCAGAGGCAGGGGCACCAACCGGGTCCCCCACCATAGGCGGACCCGCCGCGGAAGCAGATGCCGGCGGCCCAGCACTAGCAACCAAGCAGGCGAACCCGCAAGAGAGGCCTGAACCGACTAGTCAGCTTGGGGGGTCTGCGGAGGCCAAGCCAGAGGCGCGCCACCTCGCTACCCCAAGCCCCGAAGGGCCGGGAACAGCATGCGGCGTCAACGGAGGAGGCACTGCATGACTCGCAGGCTAGACATGCGGGGGGTAGCAAGAGAAGCAAGCACCTGCGGCGTCCCGCCCAGGGATACCGAAGCCACGCCCCAGGGTTTCAGAGGGACAACCCGAGGTGATGGCTACCGTGGTCGCGGTCGAAGTGGCCCGAAGACACCGGGAACGCAACCCGTGAGGTGTGGACTCAACTGCGATGGGATCAGCACGGCGACCTGGGCACCACCATCACCACTTCACCACCACAGGAATGCCCGCAGCCGCCAACCCCCTGGGGGGTTGGCAGCGGCAGACCGCGCAAGCCTGCACCGGAGCAGCCCATAAGGCTGAACCAGGCGAGCCAGCGGCCGAGGATACGCTGAGGAGGAACGGCCCGAAGCTAACCCCTCAACGCTTCGCGAAGAGCCGAAGCTACCTCACTTGGGAGCAACCCAGAGCAGCAGCGGAGGCCTTGGACGCAACCCGGACCGGAGGGCCAGATCACCACCCCACCCTTCCCGTGGAACGCAACACGAGCGGCGTACCCATGTTTGATGGTTGCCCACTGAACCTCCGTAAGTCCGAGACAGAGAGAGGCGCACCTGTCGGTGCAGGAACATTGCCTGTGTTCGATAAAGGATGGGGGTCCCACTCATGAAGGGAGGCAGGGCAGCGAGCGCAATTGTGCGGCCATATGAAAAAAAAACGGGGTGGAGCGTGAGTTGCTAGGGACTAGCGTGCGCCAAATTAAAAAAAACCGTAAAAAGAAAAATAACCAGCGTGCCGGGAGGTCTCCCGGTACGCAAACGTCAAGAACAAAAAAACCAACTCGGTCAACTGAGTCACGAACGCGACTTCAAGAAATTTGTTCAAAACAGTTTTCACATATTTTTAAGTATAACACAGCATATAATAAAAATAATACGCACACCAGACCACCTAAATTTAGCGAGCAAGGGCCCGAGTAATTTCAAGATAACATAACAAACTCAAACATATAGTCAAAGGCAGCCAAAGCAGCAAACACGGGCGTCAAGGCTGCCTTGTTTACCTTCTCTTCCCGCTACACAGATCACATGATCACAATGGCGGCAAAAAAGATACAAAACAAGAGATTCGACGGTGTAAAAGTCTCCGTTTATTCCGTCCGAAAGCGCGTTATAAATCAAGTATATAATCCAGTAGATATTCCAGATAGATATGGTTATAGTAGTGGAGTATTCCGTATGAGACGACCACCTGTCCGTTATCAAAAAGATCAGTTAATGTTGGCTGTAATATTGCAGAGCTGAGGTAACACGCAGTCCGTCTTGAATAACAGCCAAAACGGAATTGAAGAAGAGCTAAGGTCGACAGGGTGTGACCTGGGCGCACTGGTCGAGACCCTTTCTCTTTAGGGGTGTTGTTTGTGTTCATTTGGGGCATTCCACTTCGCAGAAGGGGGAACTGCATATGTTTCAGTCAAACATTGGTGTAAAGAAATCAGTTCAGTGTAATGATTTGGCATAATTGGCTGTGTGGGATTTTTGGAGCAAAAGATAATTGACCGGATACCCTTCCTGTCAATCCAGTTTCGGTAGTGGGCTAGCATTTGGGACAACAACGCCCACATGCAAAGCAGCCATTGTACTGGATGGCCGTCATTAACTCTTAGAAGCTGACGCCTTGAAGGTAGCTCCTTTTCATGTCTATAGGGTGGTACAAGCTACCCTCCTTCATCAGATTTCCATAGAAATCGGATGGGGGGTGACGGTTTAGCCCTGACAAACTCGGCCCTGGGACAGGTATACTGGTTACCAGGATACCAGTTACTATGTTCTCATTTACCCTGTGAAATGCTTAGGGCTAAATCTTAAGGATTGTTTAGGTTGGGAAGTATGAAGCGAAATATGCCCCTTTTGGTCGACCAATATTAAACTTTACACAGCACTCTATAGGACTTACAAAATCACATTTTTAGGTCTCACATCCAACGGATTGAAATATCGGGAGACGAGTGAAAATTTACCAGATGGAAGTAGTTTGGGGTGACGTCCCTCTATAAGATGAACCACTTCATCGACTTAAATGAGCCATCCCCCTTTAATTACATTATTTACCTGAGGCATGAATTTGGTTGTTCTTACACACATTTGCGGTTAATTACAATATCAAAGAACTTGTATCTTGCAAGATCAGTTCAATCAGTATGGAAGATAGATAAACCACAAAGATTCTATTTTGCATTTATAATGTACTTACAATTTCTCTGAGTGCAAACCTGTTTTGCCAATTGCTACTACCTCCCATTGACTGCTATAAGTGAAAGCACTCCTGTAGATCTCTCTCTCTCCATACACAGCCTCGCATGGTAGAATACAAATAAATGCTCCACACTAAAATAATTTGAGACCAAATTATTTTCAAGATTTATTTACTATTCACACTTTCTTTTTTAATGCTATGATTTTCAAGTCATGATACAAATATGGACGTAGATACATTAGTTATTAGGTTAGTTGGGGTCGGATACGGAATATATCTAGTCGAGGAAACCCCGACACTGTGAGGCCGCCGACCAACCATGTACGGGGTTCCGAGACTAGATATAGTCCGTTCTGATCCCAACTCACCTAATGACGAATTTATCATACCTAGGACACAAGTATAATAGCATTCTTACATTTTAGTTTAAATCCAGCAGCAGAAAGATTTAGAAAATGCGTTAGACCGGCGTTTTTGTGCCAGGCATAAAGCTAACCGTAAGTAGTACAAACGCCATTATTTATTTACTTGACAACAGATATTGCGCATGCGCATTTCTTAGACCAGATACGGGAGCCCCAGACGCGCTCAGACGGCAGGATACTGGAAATATCTAGTCAGTAAATTGAAGGGATGACCAATGATACGCTACTAGGCTTCTACTAGATGGATGTATTTGGTTACTGTCATTAGAGGGGTTTATGGTTAAACTATGAGCCTGACTGGTGAAATCAAGTAGGTCTACTATTGTGTCACCGAGGGGACCATAGTGTCCAGAAATGAATGTACATTACATCCCTAAAACGTTACCTCTCGCTATGTTACGTGCATGTGCAACATCACAAGCCAGCTACTATTTATGGACGTAAAATAGTACCTTGCACACGTCTTCCTCAAAATAGTGAAACTATTTCAAATCATGTGCGAGACGTTCAACCAATTAACAAGCTCAAATTTATTTATCAAGTATATAATAAAAATATATCACGAGGACAAATTTTGGGTATCCTGTTTCAAATTGGTGAAAGCTACATGCTTTCTGATTAATAATTGAAATCTACTTTAAAACTACCACTGAATAACAATTTTACTACTACTATTGTACTGTTTTAAAGTTATGGTCCCTTAAATACGTTTGCTTTGTGGCATATTTTTACATTTTGAATTGCTGAAGGCAGAAAACAAAATATCGTAATTTGAGTATTTTCATTTAATAATATCTGGTTTATTTAATCTCGTATCGTAGCCGGTAGGCTAAAATGCCAGAGACATACAACAAACTAATCAAACAGAAACAATGCAACTTCAAGGCAGCAGCTTAATCAGTGCCATGTTACAACATCCAAACAAACTAATCAAACACAAATACACACCGAATGGGAAGTGAGAGCTTTCATGGTTCCTTTGCCCATATCAAATGGGCCATGAAGAAAGTGGTAATTCTGAGTTTAACTAATATCACTTATACAAATTAAATCCAGAATTGAGTACCTAGAATAAATCCAGCAAGTAGCCCCACCAAGATTTGAACCCAGGACCCTTGGGTCCAAAGGCAAGCTCCCTAACCATTAGATCACGCCACTCCCATTTATCAGTGAGGTCTACCGCTATGGCAAGAATCAAGAAAATCTAAGGTAATGTGGCCATACCTTGTTGAGTTGGCATGGAATGACTCATATTTTGAATGCCTCAATCACACTTATTCACTTTATAATGATTTGTTGTTAGTCTGCATTGCCAAATATGTTTAAAAATTGGTAATTTTCCTTCCAATATCATTAGCCTAAAGTTGCAGAATGTTAGAATTTGACATGACAAAGCAAGCTGTTTATTACAGGGTTTCCAGCACAAATAAGCAAGCTTGTACATTTTGTTGATTTCAACAACTTAAACATTAATGCTGATTAGCTTGACATACCATTTTGAGCCCCCCCCCCAAGAAATAGGTCTGTCTCAGAATCCAAGCACATTGCTTCAAAATTGCAATTTCACACTTTTTTGGAACTGAAACTTTAGTTTTTTTCACTCTGACCCCTAAAATATTGAAGAATGTAGCTGCAAAATGGCCCCCAAAAAGTGGATGCAAAATAAAAATAATAAAAACAGTTCAGTGCATTTACATTTTAGTTTTTGAAGGGAAAAAAATGTTTGCTTTTCCATTATCTTTTCCAGATCGTTTTTGACTCTTAATTTTATGTGTGGGTTCATCATGAAGTCTAAAGCTTCCAAAAGCCCTGGAAGCTCCAGGCTTTTCTGAAATTACAGTGCAAGCAACATTGAACTTAAAGCAACAATTAAGCTAACAAATAGCATTGTGACAAACACGGCAGTATCATTTTGTAAACTCCCAGATGATGGCCAGATCATGTATAAGACCTAAAAATACAAACAAGACACAGTTCTCTAACCATGTGTCTTGCCCTCATCATGATCAAATTTACAACTTCAGAATGTGTGGCGAGAGGAGAACACCCTTTACGTCACCCACATAGCAATTTGACCCTAATCGGTGTACACCAAGGGCATTGCTTCATCTTACTGTTTGGTAAATCTTAACATTTGATTTCGTCAGAAAAAAAAAACTGATAGTTTTCCAAAAAATGCCCCCTTAATCAGCCTACATGACTTTTACCCAATGGGACTAGATCACAATGTTACCGTGGGCCAGGGTCTTCTAAGCTTTAGCTTGCAATTGCCCAAGTGTTTGGGCAGGAAAACAAATTACAAAAACTTTAAACCAAAAACTTTAACCAAATTGACCATCAAACTACATACACATTACAAAAAGGTCTGCTCTGAGAGCAACCTCAGGGGCAAGACAAAATCTGAAATTGGTTATTTTGTCAAATTGTTAAAAACTGTCCTTTCCCCCAAAAAAAAATTGATATAGCATGCCTTTAAAACCTATACGTTCCTCCCTTTGTGTTGGGCAAGGGTTGGTTGCTAAAGGGAACACAGAGTACGTATTGTGTTTTCCTATAAATGTTAGCAGTGGATTTTGAATGGAACAGGCAGTCGTGACCCATTTGTGTCTTGCCCCTTACATAGTGATCACAAAAGAATTTCAAAATTAATGCCCCTTTAAAGGGACTTAGCAGCGATTTGCTAATCCGAAACATCAAAAAATCATTCAAAATTACTATTTTTTTATATTTTTCTTACTGGCATGGAGATGCGAACATAACCTGCCAAGTGGTTGGCTGAAATCCGTGTATTAAATACAAGGCAGTACTTTTTGTCCGATTAGTAATTCTATACGTGCGTATCAAAATTCCGACTTGAGATCAAAAAAGGTCTTTCCCGGTGATATCAAAGATTTTAAGCATGATATCGTGAACCATGATCAATACAGTGTGACCTCAAAACAACAAACATTATCGATCTTTGTTTATTATGTTCGTTTAAACCGCAATCAGCTGTTTAGTGTTATTTTGAGACGCCGTCGTTGTATGCCTTATTAGGGAGACGGTTATGATACATTTCCATCAATTATTTCAGTTTTTCACTATTGGTGGTTTGCTTTCTACAATAACGCTGTTATATGGAATGTACACCACTTATTAAGGTGATGATTGATAAGTTAAACAAAATACAGCAAGTAAAACTTTGCGTATCCCCCCTGGCAAGAGATGGCAGCAGGTATGGAACATGACCTCAGGTGACTTTGACCTTGGTCCATGACCTTGACATATCCACAATGAAGGAACCCCTATTGCACCTTAACCAAGTCTGGTTTAAATCGGACTCTTAAAAAAACTTTTGAAGGAGACGCGAAAAACGAAACCTAACCAAACTGGAACACCACATTACATACATACATACACATACGAATTCGCCCCCTCACAATATCCCCCTGCTTTCAAGGCCAGGGGATAAAATAAATGCATTGGTCACATTTTTTCGATTCTATCGAGGATCGCTGGATTAGCTAATCCCTTTAATAAGCCCAAAGTACCTACCCCCCCCCAATTGGAGTACAACGCATATTAACCTTGGCCAGTGGTTCTTTCAATCAGTTAGCTTGTGCTAATTGGACGACGGTTTGGCAGGAGATAACAAATCGCAAAAACTAACAGAAATTTAAGTTTAAAAGCCAACTGACCGGAGGAAATTCAGACATCTAGTACAAATACGAAAGTAGTGATTTCTTAGTTTTGCTCTGAGCAAGATCAGGGGGCACAAAACAAAAATGTTCAGTACTTGTAACTCACACATTTAATAATGCTGCCAAAAACATAGAAGGTAAAGTCATAACAAACTATGCCAAGGCAAGGTTATCAGGGAGTCGACAAAGTTAAGACTACACAGAACAGTAACCTTTCAAATCCATTCAGTTATTCCTTTAAAATGTGCTCCAACCTATGGACAAGTCAGGATAAAGCTTCCATAGGAATGTGGGTTTTTCAAATGGAATATCCCAATGGTTACATTTAAAATCACATCCCTCATTGGAAACTTTCAATTTTCATAAGGGGAGTATGTATCCAATAGAATAGCCAATGGATAACTTAATTTGAATTACAAACTCCTCTGTGGAGGATTTGTAAGTGATCCACAGAGGGAGTATGGATGTACAATACGAATAGCCAATTTTTTTTAGTAGGACACAGCAAAAAAACTGGGACAGTCCAGCAAATAGCCCAGGCAGTGTCCATTGCCCGCGTTCTTCAAGTGCAAGAGCATTCCAAAGTGATCTTAACTTTTCCAATTATAACCTCCTTACAATATACCTTCATGGTCTGCTGATTTCACTAGGTCTGACACAGTGTGGCACTTGCGTAGTAGTTCATGGTGACTACACTACCGTGGGTAAGATCTCCACACCGTCAAGAGCCATGGCAATGTGTGGGCTGCAACAGGGTATCAAAAATGGTTTAAGTAAAGAGAATGGTATATATGAAGACTGAAATCAGAGGTTTAACATGGTAATATCGCATCACACAGAGATCACTTCAGGTAATTTCAGTGATAGAAGATATTAAAAGCACTTACATTAAAATATTGTTTCAAATATAAGAACATTATTTAGAACATATGCAAATGGCTATGAATGGTGAACTTGCAAAATAAAATACAATATCCTAAAAACTATTGATTTGTTCCTGTTTGCTACATGACTCAATCTGTTTTTCATCAATACTTTATTTTTTTGAGTAGTTTATGAATTTAGCATATTATACACTCAAGACAATACCAGTAGCAAATTAAGAGAATCAAATGGCCCATCCCTACCTGTTTGCAGTCCATAGACTTTCACATGTCTCTGCCCCTATGCATGTATCCCTGGTTGAAAGCACACCATCACCAATTGGCACTGTGGTCTGTGTAGGAGACAACAGATCTATTGTTAATCATTAATACTTTTATGGCTTACTTATAAGTTTTCTGAGTATTTTTGTTTTGTTTTTTATTTAGTTTGCAGGATATTTGTACATGCTGGCACAGTTTTTATTCCTTTTCCTAAATGCCTACAGCAGGGTTTCCTAACCCTTTTTTGCCTGTGAGCCCATTATCAAGGGGGCACAAACTCTACAACACTTTCTCCCCCACTCTTGTTATTATTGCATCCAAATTTATAGTCTAATGTTCCTCAAACATAGGAGAGTTTAAAGGTGCAATGAGAGATTTCAAGTAACAGGTGTCCCCAAAAATGTGAAAATTCTGATTTTTGCCCTGATGTAAAGCTTCCATCAAAAATATTCCCATCTGAAAGGATTAAGCTGAGAAATGTTTCTTTGGTACAAAAATTGTGAAATTTCTAATTTCGTATAGGAGCAAATACGAAATTCAGCCTATGTTTTATATTGAAATATAAGCAAGTCAAAATCACCTTTTTTCTCTCTTTTAAGGCATTTCTGTAGCCAAATACAAGGTAAGAGATCTATTGAGTGTCTAATCTATATAAAATCACTATTATGACACAATATCTGGGTGCCTCAAAATCTCTCGTTGCACCTTTAAACGGCATTGGCAAATAGACCAGGACCCTTTGCTTTTATGAAATCTTATCTACTTTTTAAAATTGTTTAAAGGTTAGCTTCACGACCCCTTTCTCATTCACCCGCGACCCCAGTTTGGGAAATGCTGGCCTCTAGCAAATATCTCATTCCCCATAATGTTCATTTTTAAAAAATTGGTTAAGCTCAATCTTTGGTCACATTTTGGGGAAGTTCAATTTATTTGGGGGGGGGGGGGGAAATCCAAGAATAATAATTGGGATTTAGAATTAGGATAGCTTGGGATAATCAGGGATTTTCTTTCACTTTATTTTGTTCAAAACTGATGGCGATGTACATGATCTCTGTACATAGGACTGACTGTCAATGTTCCCTTCAATGGATGAAAGCAAGTGACAAGAAAGACAATAAATCTTGTTTTGACTGGACCCTGAATTTGTATCAAGATTCAATGTTGCTCCTTGCATTCCAAACATGTGCCCAAGGTAAAGCTCACCCATAATTACTCATCACTGCTCATAACTTCACTTTGGGCTTCTCTATTAAAGTGATAGGAGGAGATTTTTTTAGGATACAAATTTCTCTCAAATTTCACTAGATCGGTTGTAGACCACCTACCAAGAACGTTTCGAAGGTTTATTGGACAAACAGGTGCAAAAGAAAACCGCAAACCTTGTTTTGAACTTGCCTGCTATCGTAATCGTTCCCCATAGAAAACCATGCTTTGACTTTCTAAATCATTTTATTACATAAAGACGGTGTATTCGGCTTATTCACTTCAGGTGTGATCTAATACATTGGTAAGCATTCCAAATATGTAAAAAACCGGGGTTCGAGAAAAATTGGGGCCGCTTTTTCCTGGAAATCTCCGCATGTCTCTTTAAATTGCTACCACTTTTGTGAAATCGTGCCATTGTAGTGAAATAGTGACATGAACCCTTGTCTACACCAACTCATGCCTACCTGTCCTGTGATATCAGCAATCATCCTAGGCAAGAAGTAGTCCTCCAACATCTTAGGTTTACCCCATCCTTGAAACCAACGCAATTCACGATAGATACCATGGTTTGCCATGTCAACTTTGGGCTTGATCAGCAGGATTTTTCTAACAGGTGAAAGGGAGGAGGAGGAGTTATCAGTATTTAATGACACCAACACTATTTGTGTCATTTTAGTGTCACAAAGATTATTTCAATTCACTTTATTTCATTATACACTGCTATATCATATACATGTTAGAGAAGAAAGCCCAGTTTTAGAAGCAGGAGAAAACTTGAACCGAAGTACCCGCAAAAACCTACGAGTATGGACTGGAAACCAAATACACATGAAATCACAGGCCTGACCAGAAGACCCACTGCACTAACCCGACCCCCCACAACATGTGAAAGAAGAAATGTTACATTGACCTGTTGACTTTACTCCTGGAACATGGAATGACATTCACAGTAGGTAATATGATAACCTACATGATACCTACGTTTGGTGGGAATCGCCTAATATAAAGAGAAAAGAAGTTATAACTAATGACATATTATATTTAAAGGGGGATGGCCCGATAAGGATATGAATTTTTCATCCTTGCTAGATTGGCTTTCACTCCAAAAACACCATCTGTAAGGTTCGACACTCATTATTTCAAACCCGTTTTGATGCGAGAGGATAAAAACGTGATTTGTAAGCCCAATAGAGTCCTGTGTAAAATGATATTGGTGACCAAAATGGGGCACATTTTCGTCATAACTTCCAAACCAATGAGAAAAAAGTGTAGCTTTCTTTTTTTTTCTGATTCCCAAACTGTTGACACTTCAGGTAAAATCTGGGCTTCTAGGGACAAGGCTATTCGCAGATGGGCCATGGCCCTGTAATATTTGAAATTCATCTACCCACTAGGGCAGATCCCAGTCCAGGGAACCACATGCAGGGTCATAAGTTATGGCATTTCTAATCGAAATTGTATATATCATTAAGCCTGTTGGTATTGAAGTATGAGTTGAGTTTTCAACATGAGAGTCAATTAGACATAAAACTGCATACACAAATGAAAGCCTATGTGAGCATTGTCCATCCTACCACTGCACTATACCAACACAGAATGAACACAAGTATCTTACTATTACAATATCACTATTTATGGCTTAAGTCAGGAGGATTCAAAGCTACATAGAAAACAAATTAATGAGATGAAGAAGAAAAAGGCTCTCAGGGACACTCATATTGTTGTAAGTGATTACTAGAAAAGTTTATTCTTTGATGCACGCATTACTGTTAAGGAAAATGCATCTCTGCAGTTGTATGTGTGAACATGGTTGGGCAGAACAGGCCTGTAAAACAAGGACAGCAAAATCCAACAATTAAAATAAAATAACTGTAAAGTTTATAGACAGGGTGTGTTAGACAGCTTTTATTTGGGTTTAGCAGTGGAAACTATTCTTGAATAATTTGTACTTTTGACGTACTCTGACAAAAATGTGTACAGTTTGGGGAAAATGCATTATGACCAAAAGTGCATTTCCTATATCTTTGGGGCTGAGCTCACACTGTGGACCATAAATTGCTGTCTTGAGGGTGTGTGGGCTTTAAAGCTGAGTGGTGGGGGTAATCAGTTCAGTGACATCAGTGCGAGTGGTCAGCGGGCTCGCAAGCATTGAGAGCACTGGGTATTAGACCTCACATGTTTTTATAAGCTGGCATTTGGATGCGCACGAGAAATGGCTATATGACCGCATTGACATCACTGACTAGAGGAAAATAAATATGGGGCTAAACAACCCGCCGCCCTTATTCAGCATCAAGGTTCCTGATGGTGAATGCTCAGGAGGCACTCATAAGCATTTCTTTTTTAACCTTTGTTTTTTTGGTTTTCTTAATTTTTTAGCTTGCATTTATACAGTTGTGATATGCAGTGGTTCTGGGGTTTAATGGTCCCAGTGGCGGCATGTCATAAAGCATTTGTTTTGTTGAGTTTCAGTTAAGGTTTTTTGTGGATTATTGAAAAAAATAATATTTTTGCTTTCTGAGGGATAAATGCCAAGCAGGCACTTATCAACATTCAGGTTCCCCTAAGAGGACTTATCAGCACATTGGGCCTTGATGGATAAAAGGGCACCAGTTAGGCACTGGCCAAGTTTTATAAATGCCAGGAGACATTATGAGAACTCAAGAAAAAAATTATAAATTTAGATTGCCTGTAAGTGACTTGTATCATGTTAACATTACTGTAAAAATTTTTGCGAACTAGTATTACTGTGTGCAATTAAAATATCTTACAGTGCCAACCTCACAGATAATATTCCTGACCAGACAGTGAGACTTTGTAGAAGCCTGTCAGCTAATACTTGAAAGGAATGTAGGATATGTGTCAAAGAATCAATGGAAATGATCATGTACAAACCATAGCCACACGAAAAGACAAAAATATATCAAAGCAATTAATTAAATATGGCAATGATATTGTGATTGAATTATACTTCATTATTTCAATATTAATCATGTTCATATTTGTAACATCTATGAAAATGCATTGGAACAAGTAGTTCAGAATTAATTTCCAGTACATAATAGTGTGTACCCTTCCAAAATTCAAATTTTTTTTTGATCAGAAAAGCAAAGCAACTTGACATAAAGATGACCTTTGACCTCATTACATATGAAGTCAAGTAGAGACACTACAAATTCTGGTGACAACCAATGCTTAAATTTTAATTTGTTGTGCCTATCTTACAACATAGACCTTATTACCAGCTATACAACTTGATCTAAATTACATTTGACCTTAGAATCTCAACTTTGACCTCATTAACACATGAAAGTTTCCATGTTGCATCTATGATCCAAGATGGATTCCAAATTGACCTAAATACAATATCAGTGATTTGCTAAATCTGATAAAAGAAAAAATATTCAAATATCAGATTTCTGCATATAGTATCTACAACAAAATAAGACCAAGAGCAACCTAATAAGGACAAAATGGGCTATATTTTTAGACAATGCGGTTTTCTTCCTTTTCTGTCAATTTCTCAGCATGGAAAAATAACTTGGGAATCATAAAGACTTATCCTTCACTTTTAAGCTACTTCTTCAAATTTCAAAATATTTTGAGTCTTTTTTGGGTGGATCACTGATAGTGTCTTTACACTTTTCAAATGGGACTCAAATGTTAAACATTTTTATACTGACAAACACAGACAAATGCACATATGTATGGAGCTTGTTTCATAGCCCCCTGTCAAACCTGTTTGGTGGGGACAATAAAATACACATGTGTAACATGCTCAGATAAATAGATAGTAATTACAATTTTTTTATGATTATGTATTTTGTAGTAAATGGTCAACTTGAACAATCTTGGACACTCGATATGACTGACAAGCACTTGGATGAAGTTGGCATAGTAAGACTGCCAGTAGGAAATGGTGAATCCAACAGACAAAGTATGAAACCATGCAAGGGATCAATTGATACAGGAGGACGCCTTGAGTATATGAACAAAGATAGATTTAGCAAGGTGTGCCAACATTGTGTGTGGGAGAACGGGAAATAGGAAACATGCAGGCAAAGGTGTTTTTCCCCCCGTTTCATTTTTGTGATTGTAGACCTCTGGTCTTTTTTCTCCGTGCTCTGTAATTTATTACAGAGCTCTTTGTCTTTTGTGCTCAGCAATTTTTTTTGGAGTGCACTATTGTGTGTTTTGTTTTCTATTTGTTTTGTGCTCTTTAATTCATTAAAGTGCACATTGTCTGTCCTGTGCAGCCTTGTAGCTCTGCCTCCACTCTGCATTTTCATTGCAGTACAATACTGTGTGTTGTAACTGTTGTTGTTTTGTGTTCTCTAATTCATTAGAGTGCACCTTGTCTGTCTTGACCTTCCCTTTTATCTTTTCCCCCATCCTGTCTTGTTTCCCGTTTCTCCTGTTCTCTCACACACAAGGTTGTCACACCTTGCTAAATCTTTCTTTGGCATAGTAAACTTTACTTATAGTTGGTATTCTGAAATGTAGTCTAACTTAAGACCCAGGTTTAAACCAGGGTTAGTCCTACAGGAGTAGACCTTTTTTCCTTCTAATATACTCTAAAAATGTGCTGTAACAGGTGAGAAAATTCCTCATGGATGGGCCGTTCCAGCCCAACCATGAGGAATTTTTCTCACCTGTTACATTTAACTTTCGCAGTATTTTGAAATGAAAAAGGTCCACTCATGTAGGACTAACCCTGGTTTAAACCCAGGTCTAAAGTTAGACTCCCTTTCAGAATACCAGCCATAAAATGTTGGAGAGCAGTGAATGACAGTGGCATTCGGATACAAAGTGAGTTAGGTTTCAGGACTGACAGCAGGCAAAGAATTTGTTTTTTATAGAGAGCAGCTAGTAAAATATGATTCTAAACCAATTATCTACAGTTGATCAAACATCAACCTCAATGAGTATTTGGGTAATAGGTAATGGGTAGGTAAATATTAGGTCAAAGATTTTTACACTTGAAAGGGTCTTTAGGTGACAAAAAGGAAAGCTAAATAAAAATGGTGTTCAAGTGGACAGCAAAATGGCATGCCTACCCTTACTAACAACACAGCATTTTGCTTAAGCCATAACTTTAAAGGTGCAACGAGGATTTTCACATATCAACGGTTCCCTCAAAAATTGAAAAATACTGAGTGTGTTCCTGATGTAATTTTTTCCATAAAAAATACACCCCACCTAAGGAGTAAGCCGAGAAAATTTTTTTTTGTGACAAAATTGTGAAATTTTTAAATTTTGATCGGACAAATTGAAAATTCACCTATGTTTAATTGAAGATAAGCAAATAAATCACCTTTTTTCTCTCTTTTAAGACATTTCGGTAGCCAATACAAGGTAAATCTATTGAGTGTCTAGTCTATATGAAATTACTATATAACCAAAAAACAAAACAAAAAATATTTTGGGGTGCCCGGAAAAGCTCTCGTTGCTCCTTTAATCAGTGGCAATCATTAGTCCGATTAGTCTTGTGTGCTGTTTTGCCATGTAACCAGAAATTGGTTAAATTTAGAAATACTTTGTAAAATAACATTCACATTTACCACTTGAATCTTACTAATTTCCAGTTCGGGCCCCCATCTGTTACTTGGCTCCTTTGGCTTTGGCACTCTTCCACACCTGAAATGACAGGAAGTAAGAACAGATATTGACAGGTTTATTGGCAGTCATCGGTGGGCCTATCATTTTCTATTTAGCTTCCCTGGTGAATGAACTTACTACCAATGTTAACAATGACCCCGAGAACTTCAAAATTTAACAGGAAACTAACGTTTGAGCACTTTTCAACTATTGTTACACATAAACACATTACACATTCTACATTCTTCCTGGTAAATATGTCATTTAGGGTGAATGCTTATTCATTATTGCTAATTGCAAGTCACACAGGTGGTGGCTTGCTCATTATTATGGGAAAGGATCTGGTTTGGTTTCAATGAATCTTTGACTGACTATTTTAACAAAACTGTAGAGCAACTTTGAATAACAAATCAATTCCGACAAGAGACAGGATTAGAGGGACAGAAATTGAAAAGGTCAAAATGACATGACAATGTTCAATTTATATAGTAGTTTTTTTTCAAAATGTTATCTTAACCAAATGGTTTATGAATCAGAAGGTAGTATAATTGATGTGGAATATCCCATTCTGTGAGGGTGTTGATTTCATGCGCTTGCTTTTGTTGTTTTCCCGTGCCATTTGTTGGCAAAATATAGATTTTTTAAATAACAAGAGATCAATGGTGCAAAGGCTTAGTAAGCATTGCAAACTATTCAGACTATGTCACAACTTGACTGCTCAATGGCCTCTAGCAGCTGAGTTTTGCCACACCCATTAATTTCTCTGGAACCTACCTCATTTTAAGCATTTTCAACACAACGACCTTAATTGACCTCTGACCTGATTTCTGAACGCCTAATATGGCCCTCTCCTAGAAGATAATTCTGAGCAACAATAGGAGAATTCATACATTTTCATATACATGTAGAAGATTTTACGCATTTTTCGAATGGCCTCAAAATGATCGCCACACAACTTTCATCACAAAGGATTATTCTGACCAATGCAGTAAATACCCATCTATTCTTTGCATGAAGTCATGAACATCTCATATGGCTCAATGATCTCAATCATAAAGATCATTGTGCTATGACCACAAGATGACTCTTATCCACACTTTGAATGCTCAATATCGCCTTCTTATGGATCGCTTTGGGCAACTTTGAAGAATAGGCCCTATCCACCTTTTTCTTCAGAAGAAAGCCATATTTTAACAATGAAAAAAGACCCCTAGATGACCTTTCTTCTCTGTTCATTCCTTATGTCTCCTAGTCCTACCCAAGGGTCATGTTGACTACGTTTCACTAAAATCTATTCAAATATCAGGAGAAGCATTTCATAAAGTGCTTACTGATTTAGATACATGTAGATAAATCAACGCCGTAACATCTGCGCTGAAGACTCTGCTATCTACTATAAAGTTCTCAGAGTTTAGTCAGCCAGTTACCAATATGATACATGTATGTACAGGTATACATACATGTATTATACACTTCAACTGTCAAATCATTATGTGCACATCCTGTGTAAACTAGTTGACTTAAATTTGTTTAAAGCCCTAAAATTTGTATCTCCTGAGAAACTTCTTTGTAACTGTGTTCTCATCATGACTCACAAGCTGAAATTATAGCTGACATCATATTGTTTGGTCTGATGTACTACTTTGCATGGCATGACTAAGAGAGATATATTGCATGTATATTTGTGTTCACACTAAAACCAACCCTTTTAAATATAATTCAAATTCATATTTTAACTTGAGTGCATATTTGGTTGGGTGGATATACTTGATTATATCTTTTGTAAGAAAAAAAAAAAAAAAAAAAACTACCCAAGGGTCATGTTGACTACGTTTCACTAAAATCTATTCAAATATCAGGAGAAGCATTTCATAAAGTGCTTACTGATTTAGATACATGTAGATAAATCATACATTGCCATAACATCTGCGCTGAAGACTCTGCTATCTACTATAAAGTTCTCAGAGTTTAGTCAGCCAGTTACCAATATGATACATGTATGTACAGGTATACATACATGTATTATACACTTCAACTGTCAAATCATTATGTGCACATCCTGTGTGTTCACTAAATTTAATTGGAAATATATGGTTTCCTCAAGTTAGTATAAGTATAAACTAGTTGACTTAAATTTGTTTAAAGCCCTAAAATTTGTATCTCCTGAGAAACTTCTTTGTAACTGTGTTCTCATCATGACTCACAAGCTGAAATTATAGCTGACATCATATTGTTTGGTCTGATGTACTACTTTGCATGGCATGACTAAGAGAGATATATTGCATGTATATTTGTGTTCACACTAAAACCAACCCTTTTAAATATAATTCAAATTCATATTTTAACTTGAGTGCATATTTGGTTGGGTGGATATACTTGATTATATCTTTTGTAAGTTTCCTCAAAGGTTGGTTGGACCGGAAATGTTAACTTTGACATTTAAGCCGTCCTGGTTCATATTGTGGTTCTGTATGTGGTTTAGCTTGCATTGTACTGTCACTTTGGAGATTTACTTCTCTGATTCTTGAGTGGACACCATCAATGAAATGAGGATTCTTTGTGTAGACTTGAGTCTGTCTGAATATATGACTGAAACTACTCCTAATTCTTGTAAAGTATGGCAGTAAAATTTTGGGGATTTAAAAAATCGAAATAGTACACTTGGCCTGTTTTCACCACTAAGGCCTCTATCACAAAATCTACCACCCACAACATTTCACAAATTGACAATTTCTCCAATACTCTCAAACTTTTGATTCATGATTTTTTAGTGCAGCATAGCATAAAATGAGATCAAAATCATGTATGTGGTTGTCAAGTCATGTTAATTAATTGGAAGGGGATCCAGAAAGGTGCAATGCTCAGAACTTTTTTGAGGGGCAACAAGTTCAAGACATATGTCCAAAACTATGAATCTCCAAAAGCCTTAAAAACTTGGAATGTTTCAAGCAACTGTTATTGCTGGAAATGAAAACAAACTTTTTATCTTGTTTAATTAGAAAGAAGATGATAGAATATTTTAATTCATATGTTGGGGATTAAAAAAGTGCTCATCAAGGTTCAGAAAAGCAGTTGTATGAAGGTGTATGCATGCGTGTGTGTGTGTGTGTGTGTGTGTGTGTGTGTGTGTGTGTGTGGTCAACTAAAGAATAGCAGAGAGAATTTCTATTGTTGACTTAGTGGACAATACTATAGGGCCAAAATTGCAGTGTTTTTCTCACACCTGTACAGCAGGACTTCCATCTTTAAAGGAAATCTCTTCCTGTGCAGCAACTAAAAAAAAAAAAAAAAAAAAAAAGCATCGCATCATTTCTCGGGAATGACGGCCCAAATGCAACGAGGAACATCGCGTCATTTTCCGTAAAGACGGCCCAAATGCAACGAGGAACATCGCGTCATTTTCCGTAAAGACGGCCCAAATGCAACGAGGAACATCGCGTCATTTTCCGGTAAGACGGCCCAGATGCAATGAGGGCCAATGAGAGTCATTTGCGCGACCAAAAATAGTTGTTGACGGCCGAGATGCAACGAAAAACATTTTCCGACCGGTACCACGTTTTTGTTGGCTCTCATTGCTCCTCGGCCGTGTTAGGGTTAGTGGACAATACTATAGGGCCAAAATTGCAGTGTTTTTCTCACACCTGTACAGCAGGACTTCCATCTTTAAAGGAAATCTCTTCCTGTGCAGCAACTGTCCACATTCTCTAAACTTCAGACACTAAAACCTTACTCTAGCTGTCATAGCAGCCTTGCATCCATTATTTACATTTACCCTGTTTCCCAGGTCTTCCCTTTAGGCTTAGCTAGATATTCCTCTTGCAAACTCCTCAAAATGAACACTACATCTATCGTTCCTTTCCCTAGCATAAAATCAAATTGCACCTCATCCACTTTCACTAGGACCCTCTCCACAATGTTCAATGCTCCAATAACTTCACACCCCTGTAATAGCACAATGCAACTTGTTGCATCCCCTTTCCCCTTGAAAATTGGAACCACCACACTGAACAAAACAAAACAAAACATAGAAGTAATAATACAAACAAAAAGCAAAATTAAAGTTACACTGCATGATCCTAACTCCAACAGTTTTGTTTATGGTTCACTTCACTACATTAGTACAGTGGCTGCAGTGTTAGAATTGTTTAGAGTTACTTATTGTGTGCCGAGTGTGAGTGTGACATGTGTGAACATGGAAGTGAAGGTCAACTGTAGATATCCTCAAGAAAGAGTGATTTCTAAAATTTCAAATGATATGATTCCGATTCATGTTTTGATGTGATCATGTTTGAACTCGAAGTTAAAGGTGCGTGTTCCAATCGTCTTTGGGACCCCCCATTTACCCGGAAGTAGTATCGATTTTGATATCAGATGAAAGGCCGTATTTTTCTCATTGTCGTCCTGAAATTTGAACCCTCAAATCCATTTCATTCCCAAGATATAAACCAAAAACCACGGTTTTAGAGTGTTCCATCAATATTCGGTACAGTATTTGACTGGGGCTTTGCAACAAATTCATTTATTGTTTCTAACATAAAACCGCAAGTTTTGTTTTCCCACGGTATTTGATGGGAGTATGTATGTGCACGTGCCCGGCTCTCATATCAAGGAGAGAACACCAATGCACTAAATCGTAACAAGCACCTTTAAATCAAGCTACATTGATCTAATCCTGGGTCCTACTGTCCACCTGGAAAACAAGCTAAATTGAAAAAGCACAACACATGCCACATAGCCTATAATTTGGTTTGTGTTTACATACTGTCACTCTCTCACAAATATATCATTGAAACTAACCTACAAAATGTAACACATCACTTTAGTTGTGACTACTAGTTTCAAATGTCTATAATCCTGGAATTACACTTGCCTCAATTTCATAAAAATCAAAGAAAAAATGGTTTTTGAGCACAGTTTAAATCATGAAGACATCACTAACCAATCAGCAAACTGCCATCATGCCCCATTGTTTTAGGGTTTTCTGATAAGTTGATAAGGTGTGAAATGGCATGGATGCGTGACATCTTCTCAATTCATTGCCCTAATTAGAGCTGGAAAGTTCCGTGTAATTTCCTATCCGTTTTACAACGGTCCCCCTGTATTTCCGTTCGCTAAAACGTTTTTAACCGGTCATAACAAGTTAACGCCTGCCGAATTTGGCGCTTTCACGGAAATGCAATTCTTGCACCTGCACCATCAAAATCTTTCGATCGGGTTACTCTCGGCTTGCACGATCATAAATTCACTTGAACCATCAATGTTGTTTGTACTTACCTATGTATGTTTTAATCCAAGTAACGCAGTTGAATATCCAAGATCTCAAAACGACGAATCAATGGTGGGAAAGCTTTCATTACGCTGGATCATTTTACTGTTTGTTGTAGATCCTCTGTTATTGAAGCACCACATAATTGGGGTCGTGTTATGCGGTGTAGAATGCCGAAGGTCGCCAATCCACTCACGTACAAGAATTTGGTTAACGGGAATTTTTCCCCCTTTTTTCGTAAAGTCTTAAACCTTTTCTATAAGAAGCATTGGAACTGTCGGCGGGTAATTTTGGTGAAAAAAACATGTCATTTTGGGTGACAATTTGACTTCAGCAATGAAAATAATACTAAAAAATTAGTAGTGTTTGCTGACGTTAAAACGTGTATGAATTTTTCTAAACTGGTTTTATGAGCCTTTCGGTTTTCGTGTAAACGTTTAAACGGATACACGTCACATCACTATGCCTATCTTGTTATAACATATTGTCCATAATTAGTCTTTGTATTTGATTAGAGCTACTCCTGTCAATGAAAGTAAACAGTAAAATGATGTCAACAAACTGCTGCTTATGCAATCCTACGTCAGTCCTTGCATGTCTGAGGGTTTGTACTGAGCAAAACAGGACCCACAACTTCAAGTGGTTAAGCATGCTAGTAGCCAGCGCATGGAATTTGCTGTCCATTTCCAATTAACAGACTGAAAATAGAAGATAACACATTTATAGTAGCTTCTCCATGGAATTTCTGTCCATTTCAATCACAGACTGAAAATAGAAGATAACAATTTTTCTTCTTGTACTAGTTTTTTAACCCATAAGAGGAACTATCTAGAAGGAGGTGCACCTGGGCCAGCCTGCATTTGATTTGTTTGAGCAATTACATGATGGGCATATTGATTGCAGCAAGCTGATTTTCCCAGGTACCCCCAGTCTGGCGCCATAAATATACTTATGACTGCAATGAAAAATGGTTATCTTTTGACACTTGCGGCAGATGTGGCACGAAGATTTATATTGTCAGTTTATAACGGAAGTCACAGACGATCGGTTTTTGCTAGACAACAACACAAGTGTAGAAATTTAAAATGGTCCCGCATGAAGTCGATGCTTCTCTGGAAATCCGAAGACGTCGACAATTATTTTTTTGGAGCGATGATCCTCGATCGGCCGTGCAAGAGTCGCATAACACATGACATCAAGACTCTTTCAAGAGCATCTCAGTGGCCGCTCACTGGAGACAATGCGTTAAGCCGCTTGAGACCACTTGAACGATATATTTCTGGGGCCCCTCCTTCTCTATATTCAAATCATTGGTATGAATTTAACCCCTAACCCCACAAAATTTCACAAACCTACACATGACACCATGGTACTTTTGTGAGATTTTGTAATATTACGTGATGTAACACACACAATAGGCATATTCGTGATTTTGTGCTTACGATGCCCTGGACATAAGTGTGTTTTGTAAAAATCAGTGGAATTTCAGGCCTCTTTAAGGGGGGGGGGGGGGGGGGTGAAAATAGAGGATTTCTTTAATTCTCTCATGTTAATTCATTTAGGAGCTCAACAGGGCTCAATTACTAAATGTCCTAACAAGAACATTATCGTCGATCTGGAAAAGCCCGCCTCATGGTGGAATTATATTTTGACGTTTTTACTATCAAACTGTATAGTTGAAATATTAAGTTTCCATAACTGTTTCCTTCTTTCTTCTTTGATACACATGTCAAAGTTAACGCCCATACAATATGACAAAAAATAAAGTACAATATAACAGATTTTAAGCTATTTTCCTTATTTTTTCAACTGTCCTGTGGCCCAATGTGGCGGGTTTCCCAGATCACATCACATATAGTAGGCCTTTCATTAATAAGGAACTCATCTTTTGGAGGAGCTGTAGGAGCTAGGGAACCCAGCCTCCTCAGAAATGAAGGCTGTCGATTTAAGTCATTAAGATAATGTATACTCGGAGCTATTGTTGAGATTCAGTGGTTTTCTTTATCAGGATGTCATGCGTGATTATGTGATCTTCAGTGTTTAATAGATCCTTCTCTGTGCAGTTTTTGTGAGCATTCAGTGGCCCTTGGGAAAGTGTTTTTTGTGGGGTTAGGGTTAACCTCAGGCTCATGATCTGCATATTATTACCATGACATTATAGCCACACATACTATCCTTCTAAAGGCCATCACTTCAGACGATTTAAATCATAGCGTACTATTTTTTTTTAATTGAAGGTGCAACAAGAGAGATTTTCACATATATCAGGAACTCATTGTCCCTAAAAAATCGAAAGTCTGATTTTGCCTAGTCCTGAGTGATCATGACTAGAATAAGTCTTAACTTTTTTAATGGCTGCTGGTATCATAGACTCTGAGAGTGTGTGTAGTAAGCTTCTGCTCTAACTTTACGCTCAAAGGGTAAATATTCATTATTTGCATAAACGTATAAAATTATCGGCAGTCTTGAGAGTCTTCTGCATCATGTGATACTTTTTTCCAGATTTAAAAATTTCTCAGTGTAGAACCGATCACATCGAAGGTTCTGAACCAGTCCGATTTTAAGCTTTTCGGATCTGGATCGGATCGCGAAAATTTCCCTCCCTACCGATCTCATGAAACGATCCCAAACAATTACTACAAAGCCTAGAAAAAATGGCAAACCCTCATTTCAAACTCACCTTCTGCCAATGAAGACCTTAGGCTTATATGTTTTCGATTGAATTTACTCACTCTAGCTTAACCAACCAAATCATCAGACAAACATTCATATGGTAATATTAAAGCCGTCATGTGTTTTTTTTGTCTTCACATGTTTAAGTTGACATGATTCACAATGTCACCATACCCAGGGAAATGGGAATTTCCCGTAAATTCTTGATAAGATGAAAGAACGTTCCTGATTGGCTGAGGTATTGCTTTTCATTTTATTAAATTTAATGCCAGTTTTGTTGATAATTTTGGGAGACAAAACTTTTCAACAAGTCTAACACATAGCGTAGTTTCTTCGTAAATTTTATAAAAGTGGTATGTGATGTTTCATTGTTTACTTTTATACCAATTGGTGAAATATCTAGAATTTTCTAGAAATTTACGAACTTTCCAACCATCTACATTGCGCGAACCCGGAAATCACCTAACCAAATATGGCTTCCCGGCTGGGTTAATCGCTGTCAGTGGTCGACTGCCAGAGATGATGCGATAGGGAGGTTATCATGCAGCCAGAAACTCTTGAAAACATAGTTTTTTCCACGTTTCTGCGAAAACTGGTCGCATTTCAAGTAGATTGTAAAATTTGATCATTATAGCGTAAGTAATAAAGAAAGTACATCAATTTCGAAGCAATTTTTCAGGTAAGGATACCATGTGCAAATCTCATGGTTCTGACATCTCAGAGATCGGTATCTGAATCGAATCGCCGTCAAACCTAAACACAATCGGAGATCGGCCGATTCAGAAGCTGTTTGGATGGTGCACACTATTAAAATACACATGAAAGTTTCCGGTGCTTGGTCCCTTGTTGTGTCTACATTGGGGCTGCCAAATTTTGGCAGCCTTGTTAGTACATTTGAATTACTGACTTTTTGGGGAACATGTGTATCGTTTACAAATTGGTAAGACATGGATTCTACATGACGCTAGAGATGCTATGTATGTCAAAGGAAAATATTTTTCTTTTTCTTTAGGAACATACACTCCACGACAATTGGACTTATGGCACCAAGAATTGATGTCTCAGAATTTCTTAAAAGAATGATGCCCTAGTTCAATTATTGGAACGAATTTTTGCCCTAGCTGATGTAAGCTTTCCATCAACGAATATCCCAATCTGAAAGGATAGACTGAGACATGGTTCGTTGCTACAAATTGGGAAATTATAATTTTGTCTATCGGACTTCTACTTTTAGGTCATTAGGACTATACAAAAGTCAGGCTATTTTTTATTAATAACAAAATCAAAGTCACCTTTTTTCTCTCTTTAGGAATTCCTGTAGCCAATACAAGGTAAGAATCCTATTGATTGTCTAATCTAAATGCATTACCTGTACCACATATTTAGGTGGCCTCAAAATCTTTTTCAATTATTGCACCCTTTCACCACATTACTTTCACAAAAGAACCAAAACAAAATTCACAAACAAATCTTTTATACATCGCTTATCACCATTTAAAAAAAAAAAATGTTAGTACTAGAACTGGAGTGTTTGACTATATTTTGACCACACCAAAAGTGTATAATATCATCATGATCATGCGAGCTTGAAGTATGAAATTTTAAACATGTTCAAAACCACGACAGATTTCCTAAAAGCAATGATCATTCGCTCATCTGTTTACACTCCTTTTTTATAATCCGCTGACAGTTTTACCTTCAAAAATCCATAGACCCCTGGTTGAGCGTCAGACTGCATACTAGCGCGTCATTTTCGACCCATCTTTCGCCTGAAATTAACACTTTGAATACGGATATACAAACAAGATTTCTGTAGGCCAAGTTCAGTGTAGGTCTTGTTTGACAGGAATACGCACCACCAGGACCAGATATTTTGGTGCATGGGTTCCCTGACCCCCGTATGACCTCTGGGACGGGGTATTCTGAAAGCATTCTATAACATTTTCGCATATTTTTAAAAAACGAGTAATTGAAGTTTTACTTCATAACGCACTTTAAATTATCTAGAGATGTCATTCCACATAGTTTCATATAGTGCGGTGAATTACTTACTTTATATCCGCGTGATATTGCATTATTACGGGAAAAATTCCGCTCAATTTCTCCATGTAAGGTTGTAAACTAAAAACGTGCATAATTGATTGACAGGGCAGGTGCCGGTTGTCGTGGGGGTACTGGTACTGACAACTTTAAATAGTGCACTGCTGCCGCGTCTCGTGGGTACCACAAGTACGAAGCTCAGTTGACGTTTGATTCGGTATATAGTGCATTCAATTTCTAACACGTCCTCTTTAGGGGTCAAAACTATGTAATTTTATTTCCAGTTGTTTCGTAAGTGTGTATCCTGGCTCTAGTAGTACACTTTCACGTAGTCATACTGAAATTTCCGGGCTAATTCCTACGAGTCTCAGATCTATTTTGCATTTCACATTTACGAACACCCTCATTTCTAGTATAACGACCTTACATAAATAACTTTAAGTCAAATCTTTTAGCACGAATCCCGACAATAATATGGAAGAATTTAGTATCCTGGCCACAGCACGAATTCAACTACGTTAACGGAATAAACCGCATGTTAAGGTGCCGAATTTTAAGTTGTGGCAGAATACTAAATTCATCCCAAGAATTAAAAAAATTTTTCTCCAAAATTCCTGCAAAATATTTTATTTCATCGAAGAACAGAATTGCGGATATAAATACAATAAAGTTAGGGCATATAATACTTCCTGCGGCCATTAGGGTTATTTTTCGTCGGGTAATTGCTTTCCTAGCAGCAACTGGGTCGACAAGTCCATGAGTCTATACACTTTATTACAGTGCTGATTGCTATACGGCCTTTTCACTGCATTATTGGCCTGCTTTACGTCGTGCCGACCGCCAATGTAAAAAAACGACGTAACGTTCCCTGTAGCCTGCTCTAGAAGAAGAAGCTAACTAGTAGTAGCCGATATGAGTTTTTGAACATGTTGAAGCTGAAGTTCAAGTTTTCTTTCTCATTCAACTTGATTTAAAAAAATTGAGGATGATGAACACGTCAGAATGGAGTCTGCGCCCCACACACGAATCCTTGCACATGCAGGTTTATTCGTGGACTAGGACTGCCAAATTCATACAAGGGGGGTGGTGTTTCCTATAATTCATGAATCATGGCGTCTTTTTAAAATTTGGACATAATCTTTTGTTGTCATAAGTTACACTGTTCTGTGGCTTTCCAATGCATTAAGGTTTGAGATGTGTATTTCCTTTCCTCATAACAAGAAACAAATAATTTCTTTTGACATACATAGCATCTCTAGAGTCGTAGAATAATTGTCTTACCATTTTAACCGATGCTACAATTTCCCAAAAAGTTCCATGTCAACATGTTCACAGGCTGGTCCAAATTTGACAGCCCAATTTATGACACACAAGGGGCAAGTTATCACGTGAAAATTTCAATAATGTGAATTTTAAAATCTGGAAAATGCGAAGAAGCTAAGAAAGCGCACCTTTATTCCCCCCTGTGTCCTTCTTCTCCCCTGTCCCCTCCGAATTTATAAACAATGTGCAACCAACAACAGCGCACGTCTCCCAATCGTCCCGGACGGGCGCCAACAGCACAATAAGAAAACAAAATAATAGAGAAACGAAGGGGTTGGTGAAATAAATATGGGAAAGAAAGTGAACTAAGACAAACAAAAAAAGTGCAGCACAATGAGAAGAGAAAGAAAAACGAAGAAAAGAAAAGGGGCGCCAAAAGGAACAACGGAGAAGGACATAAAAGAGAAATAAGGGGGTTGGGTCAAAAGTAAAAGCATAAAAGGGAGAAAAGTTTAAAGATTAAAGTGGGCTCTAAAATAGCAAATAAATCGTAGTCTAAAACGAACAATCAATGTGATGGCGTCAAAAACTGAAAAAAAAACGAAAGGGGGTGAAATAGTTTAAGGAAACTGACGCAAAGACTAGCAAAGGAATTTGAGTTAAAGAGGAATAATAAGGGGCGTCAAAACAAAAGAAAAAGGAAAAGATTTGCAATAGGAAATGGCGCGAAACAGCAACTGAAACTGGCAAGAAAAGGGGATATAGAAACCAAAAAAGGGCGTCAAAACAGAAAGAGGAAAGGGGTTGAAAAAATTTTAAGGGGTGGCTAAAGGGAAATTCTAAAAATGAGGAGTTTCATTCACTAGACTGCTTACCTTGAATTGATTACAATATACTACGAATTGCATCTCTCTTCCGATAGATGCAAGGACCAAAAACCCCCCTATTTTTATAAATAGAATCTTCCGACCCGTCACGTGACGTCACCGGCCCATGTTCGGATCGACCCTCCATTCTCATTTTGCTTCCGACTGATACCACGTGTTTTGTGAAACCAGTCCCGAATGTGTAGTTCACCTTAAGAAACTGTAGTATTATCCAAGTCGCGTTAGCTACTGTGTAGCGAAGACCAGTTTAACACGCCTTTATACCTTTAATTATGATTATTTTAATTTATCATATAAACTTAGCAGTATTATCCCTGATTTTGCGCGCCAATTTTTGGTTTGATAATTTTTTAGATTTTACCCTTGTTTTTCCCCGTGCGTGCATCGGGAAATTTGTTTCCTTCACCGATTTCTGTGACGATTATCGCAGAGGATGGATATGGGAACCTTATTCTCATGGACTTGTTGGTAAACGGTATCTTTAAATGTTCAAACCTATCTAAAATAAAATCTAGTTGTGTTTTTAGGACTAACATGGAGTTTTGGCTGATTATTTTTTTTTTCCAGATAGTTGTGTGTGTGTTGTGTTGCCCTCGATCAATGGCCTATTGATTTTTCATAATCCCCGATCCCTGGCAGCCCTTTTATTCAGTACCCTATTGAGGTGGGATTCCCTTGCAGTAATCATTCAGAGCTCATTCAGCCAATCGATGATGTTTAAAACGAGCTTTATTTGCGTTAGGCTTCTGGATTCAGATCGTTAATTTATTGAATTACTTAGTGTTTTTTTTTCTTTTACTCGTTAGGATTCCTTTATCTGCTTCGAAATTATTTGTCCCCATCTTTTTTTGTACGAGACTATCACTTATCATATCGTTTAGTTTTTGTGTAGACTGCAAGCGGCAATCCCTGCTCCGCTGACACCACATCATGTCCTCCCGGCCTTGTTCTGTCAAAGATTGCCGTTCCCGGGGTGGGACCCTGATCCGTCTTGTCGTTGATTTCACGCGTGAGTGTTCTCGCAGGCCCTGTGCTCTAAAGCTTTTGTGTCGTGCTTTCTGAGTCTCATTTCGATGCGCTTGAGAGGGGATCTTCTCTAGGTCTCGTCCGCGTGGACCAATCCGTGATGTTCTCTGTTCTAAATCTACTAACACTAACCCGGGTCTTCCTGTTACCACTACTGGATCGTCGCGTTGGTGGCGGCGGTTAGATCTGGTGGGGGCTCCAGCCTGACTTCTGTTGGCAGGCCCTTATCGGGCTAGCTGTAGCTGTCGAAGGTGTTTCTTCGGGTGGATTGGGGCGCCCAAATACTCCTGTTGATTCACCTCCGTGGTTGGCTAGACAACCGGCTTGGGTCTATCTCGCAGTTCGCTGCTGGCCGCTTGGAGCAGTCCTCTATGTGTTGGTTCTGTGGTGAACTGTTCCCACTATATCGACGGTAGGGACAGCATCCGCTAGATCTGGTGGCCGGGGAGGCCCTGGCTTTTCAGCTGATGCTTGGTGTAGCTTCTAGAACGATACACCCGGGCTATGCGTAGGTGCATTAGCTTCTGAGCCCAAACTTGCCCGGGTGATCAACTGGGATTCGTTCCTGTTTGGTTCCTCAGCAAGAGGCCTGTGTTCAGGGCGAAGTGCTGACGAACTAGGTTGCGTAGGTAGCCCAGGACAACCGCAGTGTTCCTGCCTCAGGATGGCGTACTAGGCCCACCCTTGGTATTCTTCCTTCTGTGGCCACGGCTCTGGCCAGGTTCTATGGTGGCTTGTGTTCAGGCCCCACTTGTCTTCATGACTCAGTGATGAATCTACTGTGGCTAGTACTCCGGTACAGGCTTGCTGTGGATCTGCTGGGCTCAGGCACCTGTTTCTTCTGTGGCCATTGCCACAGGGTTCAAGGCTCTGGCCTAGGTCTGTCTAGCATGACGCCTAGAGTGCTTTCGAGTGCTCATGGTGCTATAACCCTCGGCATTTGGGCTGGGGTCTGGCCTGGGTGGGGTCGGCCTACCGGGTCAGGCGCTTCAGTTGCTAGGGCAATCTGGGGCTAGTCCTACAAGGTCACCTACCCACCCGTTGCCGGTGCAGGATAGCTGGTGCTACTACTCTTGGGCGTGGAAAATCCTTTGGTCATGTGGTCCTACTCTAAAGCCCATGTTCCTTGCAAACAAAAGACCCATCCTCCAGAGTTGCCTCATTCTTTGTGGCAACATTGGGGGTGGGATGGGGGTGGTGCATAGGCCCAACTCAAACCGGTTAGGGTGAGGTTGCCTGCTGCAGTAGTGACGCAAGGGAATACAGTACCAGTCCAGCCGTGTCGAGGTTCGGCTAGTACACAAAGGGTGGCTCCTAGTGGACCTACCCCAGCTTGTGCTAGCTCGGTTCCTCAAGGCTCTTCTGGCTCAGGAGGGGGACGCCTCTGACGATGAACCCGCTTCAGTCAGTATCCTCGTCAGGGAATTGCACAGTCAGAGCAGGTGCTCCTGCAGCTACTCCGTGGCAGAGACCCTAACCAGACCCGCTTCCTCAGTTGCAAGCTCCTCAAGAGTGAGCCGCTTGACGGGCTTCCTTTGGATACTCCTTTAGAGTCTTACGCGGTTGCTTCTGTCACTTACCTTGCCTTTGACTTTGGAGAGCCAGAGAGAGCTGCCGGAGTCCTCTCGTCGGGACACCGTGTCGGGTCCGGCCTCTCGTCTTCGCCTGCTCTTAGGCTTCCGCAGACATTGGGGTTTGTTGGAAAGCATCTGGGCCTAGGTTGATCCTTCTTCTAATATAAGCCAGTCTGATGCGACTCAACTGAGACTACAAGGCACCACAGTACTTGTCCGATCTTTACGAGTGTCTGATGAGGACTATAATCAAGTTCTTATTCATGTCCCCTCAATGGATCCGACATTGCTAAGTCACGTCCCTCTGAGGGGAGGTCGGTTGTGCCCTCGACTTTTTCAAACCCTTCTTTGAAATCAGTTGGCCGCTTTGGACGGGCGTGTTCACATCTCCATGCGTTTGGCCTCCTTTTCATGAATCCTGTCTTGCACTATGGTCAAGGTCATGGGGGAGGCCGACGGCACCTTCATCTGACAGTCGGCAGCTGGGTGCTGTCTGTCTCTAGTGCGTAGTCAGCTTGACTTGTCAATTCCCTGGCTCTCATCATTGTGACAGTCAGGGCGTGAGCATGCTCCTGGCTTATTCTCTGAAGCGTGACCTTCAAAACCGAGCTTACGGATGACTTGAAGGAGTCTCTTCAACGTCAGAGCACCTCTTCGGTTCTTCCTTCTGTGCTTGCGTCAAGAAGCGGGCAAAGATTGAACTGAGGCCCGCAGTGGAAGGATAACCGTGGACGCCTTGCGTAACAAACCAACCTCTCTCCTATAAGAAGAGTCGTCTAAGGCTAAACTTCCTCTAAAAGTGTCCTTCCGTCCCTACTTCTTCAAAACACCTGCCCTTCAAAAACAGCAGCTAAGCCTGCCCCGCATCTGGGGTAAACGTAGCCTGCTGGGGGACCTGGTGCTCACACCCTCTCAAACAGATGAGGGGTGGTGGCAGCACAGAAGTCCTGAAGGTTGTCGGCCGTGACTTAGACCTTCGGGCTACTAAGTTTCCTACTGACAACCCCCATGGGCGGCCGCTTGAAACAGCATGCTTGGGAATGGGGACCATATCCCCCGGCAACGTGGTGTTGCAGACAGTGGGGTGGGTAATTCCACACAGGGCTAGAATTCGGCAAGATTCTTGTAATAAAATGATTTGCGTGAATCAATGTTGATTCTCGTAAACTGTAGAATTTAACAGAGTATCGAATTAGATGATTTCCGCATTATTCATTTGTGAGAATCAATACTGATTCTCGCACATCTGCACCAAATTCTACCCCCTGTTATGAGTGTACCATCTCCTCTGCTGCCGTTGGGGAAAGTAGTCAGGGAGACAATGCTTCCTTGATCTCAAGTTTCAGAGGGAAACGTTGCTCGTCGAGGTGTCGGAGCTTCTGACGAAAAGAGCTATCTATCCCATCCCAAAACTCCGGTGAGAGAGGGCGTCTGGTCAATGTTCTTCTTGGCTCCCAAGAAGACCGGCGACTGGAGCCCATTCTCATACCTCAGAGGGGGGTCCGTTGAACACTTCATCAAGCATGCCCGTAATTCCAGGATGGAAACTCTGTCGTCAGTAATGCAGTGCCTTTCCAAGGGAGGTTGGGCATCCTCCACCGATCTCAAGGATGCCTACCTGCATTTCCCGAACTTCAGGCCCTCAGCGATGGCTTACTTTTCAGGCTAGCGGTCAGGCCTACAGGCTCTCTTGCCTGCCGTCGGCCTCTCAACAGCCCCGCGGGTCGTTACCAGGATCGCCAGGGTTGTGGCGGCGTACCTGAGACGCAGAGGCATTCCTATTTGCTTCTACCTTGACGACTGCTGATTTAACGCCCGTCTTCGGAGGAAACTCTCAAGGGCAGTGACGTTTCCAGTCAGGTATTTCAGTCCCTGGCCCATGTTCAGCGGACCCTGGCTCATGTGTCAGAAGTCGAATCTTGTCCTTCACAAGAAACCTCAGTATCTAGGAGCTGTGTTAGATCTTCAACAGGTCTGTACTCTCCCACTCCAAAGAGAGTCAACAACGCTGTAGCCTGTGCCGAGCTTATGTTGCAATCAGGTTTCAGGCTCCAGCGGTTGCTTGGCTCAAGTTGGCTAGGACTCATGGCCAGCTTGGTGGACCTGGTTCCAATGTGCCACTTTCCATATGCGTGCCATCCAGGTTCACTTGTTGGCTCAATACCGCCCCAGCAACGACCCTCTGTCAAAGCTAGTTCCTCTGACACAGTTTTTCAGGAAGCGAGCTACGGTGGTGGACTCTTCCCAGCAATCTCTCATGGGGTAATGTCCCCTTTTCCCTCTCTGCCGATAGAAGTGGTTGTCATGACAGATGCGTCGACAACAGCTGGGGGGTCACCTCGACGAACTTAGAGCTTCGGGAGTTTGGACTCCAGTCGAGGCTCAAGTTCACATCAACCTCCTCGAACTCTGGGCATTTTCAACGCTCCGTAGAAGCGTTCGAGGACAGCTGGTGGTCGCCTATCCCCCTTTTAAAAAAAAGTTTTTTTGTTTCATGTCCGAAACTCCACCGTGGTTTGCGTACTGTGAACAGCAAGGAGGAACAAGGTCATCAATCCTGTGTGCTCACACTCTCCGCTTCCTCACTGGTTGTCTGGAGCCGAGTTCGTTGGACTATCTCTCCAGGGGAAGTCAAAACGCCCCCACGGAGTACCTCTAGCCCCGCAGGTGGTTTGCCCGCTCTTCAGCAGGATTTTGTTCCCTCATAGATCTAATTTGTTGCGACGGCCTCGACGCAACTACCCGTATAACTGCACACTCGATCTTGGGATCTGCAATGCGTATGCGGCAGACGCTCTGCCGATCAGCTGGTCAGGGTAGCGTCTAACGCTTTCCCACCATCTCTCTACGCATCTAGTAGTCAGAAGATCGCCAAGACCATTGCTGGGATTCTTATCGCCCCGTATTGGCCTCACATCAACACCCACCTTTGTTTCGGCCTGATTGGGGGATCTCTGCAGGTCGTCCACTGGTTCTGCCTCTGATTTCAGACTTACTGACTTTACTTGCGCAGGCCAGGACTCAAGTACCCAAGCTGACGCCAGAGTCACTCAAGTTGACTGACTGCTTGTCCCTTGTCAGGGAACTCTTTTTCCGCAAAGGCGGCTGACCTCATCTCACATGGTAGAAGGGACCGACTCTCAGAGTGGGTACTCTCAGCGTTTGGGTCCCCACTACCATTGGTGCCGAGAAAGAGATGTTTTTCTCACGACTAGAGCCACCTGTTTCCGAGGGCAGAATTTCTCACTCGTAAATTCGATGAAGGACCAGAATCCATTACGTTTTCGAATTACAAATCTGCGATTATTTTCCTTTTCATAGGGGTTTTGCTGATGAGTCATCGCTCAATACCGATGGCTCATTGGCTCGACTCCTTACTGGGATGTTTAACCAACGTCCGCCTACCTAGGCAGCGTGTTCCTCAATGGGACCTCAATACCGTATTGGAGTTTCTGGGCAGGCCTCCTTTTGAGCCGTTGGAGGACGCCACGCTTAGGAATTTAGACTCTGAAAACGGTTATGCTTCTGGCGTTGGCTCAGGACGAAGATGCTCCGAGTTACATGCTATCTCTGCTTCTTCAACTGTTTTTTTTATTTAACCAATGCGGGTCAATCTTTCTTTGGTCCGGATTTTCTGGCTAAGAACTAGTCCCCGTCATTCCAACACTCTTCTATTTTCCTTTCCTCCCTGATATCGCTTCCCACAGTATGTTAGCGATGACAGGGATGTTGTGCCCATACGCGCCCTTGAAAAGTCTTTGCGCATGGACGGCCCATCGTTAAGAGCGGGACACCTATTTTTTACTTTTTCACAACCGCAACCGCCCGGCGGCCAAGCGAACGGTTGCTAGTGTCTAGCTCGGTCCTTGTGGATTCTAAAGCTATGACCGCGCCGGGGATCCTCGGGGTTCCCTTCGACTAGTGCCATTTTTTCTCTTGGGCATATCACAGTGGGGTTTCAATCGATGACCTTTGTGATAGTGTCTGTTGGAAGAGGGCGCTACGTCCTCATCTGCGGCCTTTAAGACGGGGCAGCCAGGGCCAAAGGGAGCTTTGCCACATCTGTACTAAGGCCAGATAAAACTAAAGATACAAGACTAATTGGTTTATCGGACGGTTGTCAACCCACATTTCGGTAGTTCCTTTGTGGGTTTTTCTTACTTAAGCCAGCCATTTTTAATGGAGTGTTTTAGTAGGAATCTGTTCCGTAATTGCTCTAGTAGAACGATACTAGAGAACAATACTGTTTCTGTATACTATAGAGATAAAAGGGCGTCAAAAACTGAAATTGTACGACAAAAGTCAAAGAAAGGGCTCCCCATAAAGGAAAATCAATTTTATTATACTTTATTAGAAAAAAACGCCAATTTGATTGAGCCTCAATATGAGCTAAAAACGCAAAAAAACCAAGGAGAATGCACTGCATTCATTTATGAAACAACTATAAACGTCCGACCACGATCATTATGATCCAAAATCCAAGCCTTTTCCGGCGTTAATTTGGCGCTCTTTTAATTTAATTTTTTTTTAAGCTGTTGTGGGGAGTTGGGAACTACCTGTTATTTTATCACTTGCAGGGGTGTTCCCAACCCATTTCAATGGTGTGTGTGAATTATCAAAAATTTTCCAGCTCTGCAACGCTCGCCCCGAAAAAAATTGTGTTGTTATGCATAACAATAAGACGTTGGAATAGCCCGCGCCATTTTCAATTTCCACAATGGCGCCAAAAGTTCATCCACAGTTTGCCCCCCGGGGGGAATCATCCTGGATAAGCGCCCTTGATTTCTATCTCTTAATCACCGTTTATCATTGCACGTCGTCCGTACCTACCTCAGCTCGTTCACGTAGCATTGCACGTCGTCCTACAAAAAGGGAGCTGAGAGAGTAAGTGGTCTATTGTAAAGCTGAAAAAGCCAGAGCAACCTCGGGCTAGGTCATTTCATGAAACTGTGACTGCTCAAAGTGTGACATTTGATGAAATTGTGGAAAGAATTTTGTGTTGTGTCATCACCCTATATTTGGCAGCCTCACTTTGTGCAATGGAAACTCATCAGCGTATGAAATTGCTTACATTTTAATATCACCGTTGCAGGTCTTTCTTTGTTGGTGGAATCTACCTGCCACATGTTAGTGACATTGTCTGTGCAGAAGCATTTGATGCTGCACTTACCAAGATCAACAGTAAAACAATATATCATCCTCGTCGGTGGTTATTTTCCCACTATCTGGCTGGGATTGGAAGAACAAGACCCTCAAGCCCAAGACATCTTACGTAAATCTCCACTACAATTGTTTGTGACAGGCCTCGCGGATAATGGTGTAACATATATAGTTGGAGGAACCACCCGTGGTGAACACACTCTGGACCTGATCATTACAAACCGTCCTCATCAAATCTTAGGAAACAATGTTCTTTTTCTTCTGGCATCTCTGACCATTGCGCCGTGTTTACAGAATTTGATATCAACCCCACTCGTAAAAAGCAAGTTCCTCGTCTTGTATCAATCTACAGAAAGGCTGACTGGAATAGCATACGTCAGCATGTTTCGACTTACTGGTTATCTAACAGCTGCTGACTATTGTCATCAACAGAACAGCTTTGGGTTCTTTTTAGAGACGGTCTTACAAAGGGGATCGAATCCTTCATCCCACATAGCCTAGGCGTACCAAATCTAAAGATTCAAGACCATGGATAAGTATCGAACTCAGACGGAAAATCAGACTGAGAGATAAAGCAATTTAAAGCATGCAAGAAGCATGGCAGAGTGCGTGATAAATGTCGATTCTTCAAGACTCGGAGAAGGAAGGTCCAACGAGACCTAAGACGCTCATACTGGCGGAATGTTGAAGACACTGTCACCCCAATATTGGTGACCACATGAATACGTGGCATGCAACGTTTGTTTTCTCTGGACTTTTGTCAAACATAGACGATCAGACTTCAGCACGAGTTCTCCCTGAACAGTTTTCCCGGTAAGACTGTTTACAGATTCCATCTAAAAGCTGAAGCTCTCAACAACCAGTTTGCAACAATCAGTTTTTTACCAAAGAACTGAACTTCCAGAATTGTCCCCTCTGACCAAAACCATTCTTATCCATCGATAGCCACAGATAATACATAACAACTCCAGGAGTTAAAAGTTCTTAAAATCTCAACCTGGGAAAGGCGGGCTGGTCCCAGACTGCATTAGTCCCAAGAGTGCGCTCAAAGAACCCTGGGCTGACCATTGTGCTGACCCCCACTAACCTGCATCGTCACACTGAAAATCTCTTAAAGAATGCTGTGGTGGTTCCATCATACTGAGAACTCAACTGGGCACAATTTTAAACAATAAAGTCAAAGAAGATCCTTCCTGGGCCGACTATCGACCGATAAGTCTTACTTGCATTGCCTCAAGTTGATGGAGCACAGCAAGTAAGTTGGATGAAGCATGCCAGCCAAAACAACATATTTCTAGGACCTTGCCCGTTTATAATATATCAATGATAGCAGAGAAGGATGTCGTCTACCAACCCGCCTTTTGCAGATGATACTCTGATTTACATGGCAGTATGCAACCAAGATAGGTAACACAAAATAGTAAAACTAGCTTGGTGGGTGTGTTCACTTAGGTCATTCACTTCCCACTTGATTTGTATTAAACAAAATCACGGGTGTGAAAGTGAAGGGGTGTGAAATCGCGTTGTTTTTGAGGGAAACAAAAAAAAAGAACATTTTTAGTCAGACTTCGTGAGCAACACCCAATTACAAGGGGCTTCTTGCTTCCAATTATAGAGGGATCTACAAAAAAGGTAACAATGGAAGGTGGTGCCCACAGTGATTTGTGTCGGGGTCTTTGCGGGATATTGAAAGGTTTTATTTTGGATTAAAACATAACTTAGGTAAGTACAAAATAACATTTTATGGTTCAAGATAATTGTAATTTTAATGTGTAACTTAGCATACCGTGTTGTTCCTAATATATGCCCCATGCTCTAATAAACGCCCCCCCCCATACGATTTTGGGATTTAAAAACAATTCAAGAAAATGAGTTACGCTTACCTAAATCACATGATTTAATGGACGGGACTGTCGTAATCCATTCATAATCGTGTTGTCACAGCTGGTACAGTTAATAGTATTGGAACTTTGACTCGGGGAGGTCAGCGAAAACAGAGTCCCCATGCTCTTCGTTTGTATTGTTGGTAATCAGCGAAAAATAACGTTTGTTGTAAGGTGATTTTTGCGGGGATTTTGATTTCCATTTTTGACTGTAATTAAAGCCCTCCCTTTGAAAAATGCACCGCCCCGGAGCGTTTATTAGGAAACAATACAGTAAAGTAGGGGGTGGAACCCATTCTGGCCTTATCCTTCCATATCACCTCACCTTTATGTCTAGATGTATGTATTTTAGAAGTATTCTGTCTATGTTCATTTTGTATGTGATATTGGAAAATAAAGTTGATTGATTTGATGATATTTATGAGCGAATGCAAAGCTGGGGGTAACCCGATTACGAATGATTTATGGCGCCAGAATTGCATTTGCGTGGAAGCGCCAAATTCCGGCAGTCGTTAACTCGTTATGACCGTGTAAACGTTTAAAAAACAACGAAAATAATACCCCGTGTAAATGGATGAAATAAATGGTAACTCCCAGCTCTATCACTGAGGACTGCTTACAAGCAAGGATAAAACGCGCTTCTGTTTTTTTCTGGTTTCACCTTTCCGCCCCTTTACGGTCCCTTTCGCCTTCACTTCTAACCGTAAATGCCACTGCATTTAGAATATTTTGAACAACCTATACTGCCAAACATGACTTCAATACCATCAGAAGTCTCAGCTAATCTACGAGGAGTCAAACCTTGTACTATATCAATATTACTAGGTGGGGATTCAATATTCCAAACCTGTACCAGAAGCAGATCAAGTTCCACATCCAATTCCAATTTTTTTTATTTCCATAAAAAACACAACATCAAGGACCATCACATACAAAAAAAACAATGGAGGAGAGGCCATTTAGGCCCGAGAAATAACCTCCCCCTAAAAATCAAAGCAGTTACGCATGAAAATCATATAACAGAAAATTGCTATAATGACAAACACAAGACAAAGACATGGTGAGCTTCAAGAAACACATCTTTAAAGAGTGCTGCTGCACTACAGTTTGTAAACAGATGTAACTTTTCCTACCAGGTACCAGGCGTAGGCCGAATGGCAGAACATCTTGGACTTGAGCTTCCACAACCAGACCATTTTTAATGCAGCTCTTGCGGCACCGAGCTACAAATTGTGAAGTTGCGTGTTAGCTCATGTTGTGTAGTTGTGCCGGTCGCTCTTCATTTGTTTGACACAAAGACTGTAACCTTGTTGCATCTGTTGTTGTGCACACAATCCTCTATGGAAAATATTTATACCATTTAGAATATTTTTCCTTTCCTGAGCATACACAAAGACTCTCCAAATTTTTTTTTCCCATAGCTGACCAAGATGCCGGCAGCAGGTGTTGTTCATCTCCTCCGATCTAGTTAAACTTCCCCTGTTTAATTCAGCTTATCACACCATAACACTTTTTTGCCAGCAAGTTGTGGTTTCCTATGCTTTGCTTGATCTTGTTTTTAATCAGTTTACCTACACTGTTTATTGACCGGTGTTTTTTTTTTTTTTGTGGTCCGCCAGCTATAGCTGGCAGGACCCACTAAGCAATCCGTTGTGGCGTGGTGTATGTTGTGTGTGTAATGTGTGTGTGTATGTGTGTGTGTGTGGATGTGTGTGTCAAAAATTGTTAGTTTTTTTTTAAATTGACCTCAATTGAAAGTTCAACTACAATGGGACCAAACTCTGTTTCTGTCATAGGTGCACAATGGGATCCTCATAGTTGATGAGGTCAATGGTCATGTTGAAATTTCAAAGGTCATGTGAGGTCAAGTTGAAAAATGGGCTAAAAATGTAAAAAATTTTTTGTTTTTCTAAATTGAAAACTTGAAGTTAATTTGGACCAAACTTTGTCATAGGTGCACCCTGCGATCCCTCATATGTTGATGAGATCAAAGGTCACTTGCCAGGGTCAAAGGTCATGGGGGGGGGCTGCCCACGCTTATTTCTTTGAATATAGGAGCGCGAAAGGTGGGAAAGGGCCGAGAACCGCGAAATTCTAGTTATGATTTCTATTATTATCTTGCTTTGATTTACTTTGAAACCATGATGGTGTGTATGGAGGGACGAACTGACTGTTCTCAGGCTGTTCTTTTTAAAATGTTCTATCAGGGTAATCTGTTTTTTAACTTTTTATATCATGTCTATTTTGTTTTGATTTGTATGTAAAAATGCAATGGGGGCGCCCGCGGGGAGTGCCCCATCCCTTTCTCTCGTCATTGGTGTTTTGGCCAGACTCCGTCATATGATTGTTGCTGTGGGGGTTCACATCGCCTCCCGCACCGCAGCGAGTCTGTTTGCATTCCAAGCATGTGCCGGTACCCATTTAATTGTACTCCTGGGTGGAGCGAGGCAAGCGAGGTAAACTGGTAAAGTGCCTTGCCCCAGTGCACAACACAAATTGGTGACAGCGGGCGCGAACCCACACCCTTATGCTTAGAGGCGAGCGCTGATCCTTTCACCACATGTTGCCCTAATAAATTAGGGCACAGTGTATGTTGTATGTTGTACAGTAAACAAGTTGTATGTTGTACATGCATTGAAAACCAGCTTGTCTTATGCGCTTTAAAATTATTTATTATTATTATTTTTTTTGTACTTTTTTCAGGCTTCTAATGCACTCATCATATCTGGGACTGGACAGATCTCAAAAGGGGTCATCACCTGACCTGGTTAAACCACCCAGGGATCAGCAGCACACACTGGGCACAGCATGGAACGTTCCTTAAAGTTACCAGCTCTGAACCCTGTCAGCAGAAATTCCAACTCCCATACAATACCAAACGAGACATAGGCTACAAGACTCTTGTAGGGCTAAATGAACAGAGAAAAGAAGAGGAGAACTCGCTGTGTGATGTAACTTTAATCATTGAAGGCGAGCGCATACATGCGCATAGGGCGGTGCTTGTCGTTCACAGTGAATACTTTCGTGCAATGTTTACTTTGGGGATGATGGAGAGCAGAACCAAGGAGGTTGAGATGCATGATACTACACACACTGCATTATCTGCTGCCATTGATTTTATTTACACAGGAACATTTGTGGTAGGTTCATGCAGAGTTTTCAGAGAAGGTTGAGACCAACTGCTTGCATTTGACCCACTCACAACAATGTTGACAATTATGAAAATTGAGTTGACATGTGACATAAAGGAAATGAGTTGGATGACACTCTTGCTTTTGAGTTACAGACCAAAAGGGTAGTATATTTTTATGTTTGGGAAAGGCAAGGAATTTTGTCATATCCAATTGTTATGGGATTTTGAATCAAAATGTAGCATTTTCAGTGGGAAAGTAGCCCAAATTAAAAACTAGTATTGGATACTGCTGACATGCGTCTCATCTCCTTTTCTTCATGTCTCATATTATACTGTCTTTGATAGATTTTAATCAGTAGGTGGGTGAATTTAGGGGTGGTCTGTGTGGTCAGAAATTTAAGGTCAAAGGTCATCCATGGGTCATTATTGTCCCCGCCGAACGAGTTCGGAACGGGGACTATGAAATGAGCAGCGTCCGTCCGTTCGTCCGTCCGTCCGTTCGTCCGTCCGTCTGTGACAAAAATGTTAACCCATGTTGTATACGATTTATCTGGAGTTCCGTAAGGGCGACAATGATGTAACTTGGTGGAAAGAAGTGGGCTGATGAGTTCTCAACCTGATTAGATTGTGGCCGTAAAATATGCTAATTAAGTATCTAATTTGCATAATTTATGAGAATGTTCCTGCAAGGCCTGTGTACAAGTTTTCTGGAGTTCCGTAAGGCGTATATTGATGTAACTTGGTGGAAGGAAGCTGGCTGAAGAGTTCTTGACCCAATTAGATTTTGGGCTTATTTTGGGCAAATTGAGTATGCAAATGAGCTAATTAATATGCAAAAATCAGCGTAATTGCTATATTTTTGAAACGGTACATCGGATACTCAAAATTCCTGCGCTGCATGAAAGCCTATCATGAGGCACATCTTTTTTGCAATTTGAAAGTATGTGATATATGCGGCTTATTTTTTTTTTTTTTTTTTTTTTAATCAGTAGGTGGGTGAATTTAGGGGTGGTCTGTGTGGTCAGAAATTTAAGGTCAAAGGTCATCCATGGGTCATTATTTTTATTTCAGTGTATGAAAATTGCTTGAAATACTTCTCCTTGCACAGAAATGTGTGGGATTTACCAAAGATGCTTAGAACATCACCAGAGCAGTGGGTCATGTAGGGTGTTCAGGAATATGTCAAAGGTCAATTAAGCATCTTTTGAGGTATATTTTAAAACAAAATGCTTCTTTCACAGAAATGGAGTGGTGTCTATCAAAATTGCTTCAGAATGATCCTTGAGAATTGGGTTTTTTGGGGTGTTTACAGATAAGAGGTCAAAGGCCATCTAGGGTCATTTGAGGTTATCCTGTAGAAATTCCTAAAGTGCTGATTTTTGAACTGAAATGTGAAACTACATGTGAAGCACATGTTTTGCCTGTAAAGTTTATAATTTTCTGTTTGCATTACATTGACCACAGATATGGCAGGAGGAACTGAAGGATGTGCTAGCTACCGCATGCATGCTGCAGTTAGACAGCCTGATTGAATTGTGTGTGACAGAATTAACCAACTATTTGGATGTCTCCAACTGTCTAGGTAAGCTTAAATTAGTATGTAACTAAGATTTTACATATTCATGTACTCGTCTGAAAATAGTGCATGAACTAATTCAAAGCAAATGAAATCATTTCTGCTAAAAATTCAAACTTTAACCATAAATAAAATGACCTGTTCTTGTAAAATGATTGTACACTGACAGGGGATCTTTAGGAGAAATAACCATTAAAGGGCCATGACCCGATTGCTAATAGCCTCATCCCCAGAACCCCAGATTTTAAAGGGAGCTGATATCAGAAGAACGCTACTATTTTTCTCTGAAATCGTAGGGCTAAAGGTTGGGGCAATCTACACCGCAGTGCAGATCCAGATCGGATCCAGATCTCGTATCCAGTTTGCGTCTACACGGGCAACGGCCAAACTTGATCCAGATCTGCAACGCGTACATGGTGTGTACACGCTTGGTTAGTGTCGCTGCACTTTAAGCGCGTACTTTTAGGTTACATGTAAAGTATTCCTCGATCACCAAGGTTATGCGTAGCATTTGTACACTTTACGCTTTGAAAGGGGGCTGTACTTTCGCACTCACTGCGCCGTGTAGAGTTCTTAAACGGTCTCCCATGATCTGGATCTGTGATCTGGATCTCGGTGATGCGCATCGGATCTGGATCTGCGCTCCGTGTAGATTGCCCCGTTGTTCGGTTTGGAAGTTAAGAACATAAATTTGCCCTGTTTTGGTCGACCAACATTTTACGGTATTTTTTTAGCTCTTGTATCAAAACTGATTTGAATATTGGCAAGGAACTTTACAGATAGGGTTTTGGGGTGAAGGCCATTCTGTCAAAATGAAAACTTGATATCAGACCATCCCCCTTTAAAACAACTCTAAAGAGAAAACACATTTTTTTTTATTTTTGAACCTTAAAATGGGGAATAACTGTCAGATGTTATACATTATTTTCAGGCGTATGTTTTGGGATTGTCTAAATTCTTGCAAAATGAATTTTGCAACTTTGTGCTAATTTTATGGGAACAAGTTACAAATACTAGTACTATAATACAGGCCTTAAACATTAAAACTTTGAAGACATTGTCTTTAGATGTTGGAGAAAATCCAAACAACTTGCAACAAAAGAGTATTGGAAATGAGTCGGATTTCACTAATACTGATTTTGAGTTAAAAACCAAATGAGGTGGTAAATTCTTATGTTTTTATTGTTTTGTAAAGGCAAGGAATTCATCATACTTGTAGAACCAGATGTCCAATTGTCTTGTTTTTTTTTTCATTTTTGACAGCCATGGTGTTACTGCCTTGGTTTATTGGTATAGCATAAAAATACAATGAATGAACAAGGCTGTTTCTTTATTACAAACCAAATAAAGACAAACACACTAACACTCGCACCCACACACCCACAAACAAAAAACAGATGCAGCTAACAAAATGAGAAGAGACATTGAGAAACTGGTACACTACCCAGGCTTCGAATTACCCAGGTGCAGGTATGCATGCATGGGTGCATGTAACTTCCTATCTGTGCATGTAACTTTTGTATCCTGCATGCAGGCGTGCATGTTCATGAAAATTAAAACTTGCGATTCTATAAAATACACAATTTAAGCTTATTTCATAGAATGTAAAATGTTGAAATAATAAAATTTGAGCTGACTATTATAGCCTAAACATACTTGAGTCTGATCTGAACGTTATTCCGGTCCCCGGACCGCAATGTATTTTTTGTTATTACTGAGTACATGGTGCAGTTATCTAATCGTAATGCACTCTTTGACTTGGGCGCTGTGAGGTGGTGACGTCACTGATTGTGCAATCGTCGATGCATGCGGCGGTCCGGTAAGTACGTAATCCTGTTTTCTAAAATTGAAAAAAAGTTGGCGTAAATTGAAAACCAGTGTTTAAAAATTCTCAAGACTGGAAAAATATTGAAAGGCATTGTGGGAAAAAAAATTAATGCGGCCGTAGAGATTGCGTGTTCACTTTTCCGTGTCTGCGAGCACCGAAGTACCCAACAAAAACGTTCAATTTTCTCGTTAGGTTCTAAAGGTTCAGAGCCAATTATGATACATATTCAAAACAAAACATAGTAACGGACCCTCTGATGCAAAAACATCCATAGAACACCTTCGTTTTCCGGAGATATTTGAGATTTAGTTTAATTTACACACATTCTCTATGACGGACTGATAACGTTAGTTTCTCACGCAGTATCAGGTTAGGTAATATCTTTCGCAGTCTGTGACACAGACTACACTGTGGGAAATACTTACCGGACCACCGTAGTCGATGGAAGTAAACCAAATCCCATTCACTTGCATCGCTCGCTTCTGCGCTTTCTAAGACCTACCCTTATTTTCTCTAAAATTTGCTCAACTAAATCAGCATTATGAGCAATACAGATACAGATAACTGTCTGTTGAAGTATCTGGTAGATTTGATGGCTCTATCCCACTCAGTCACCAGTATTGCAGCAAGTTGTTATGGTAGACAAATTGTGATTAATTATCGCCATGTTACGCTCGATGAGCCAAGACTTTACCGGAAACCCAATAGCAAAGCCAAAAGTGATTCATTAAAAAAAGGTTCAATAACCATAATTGAGTGACTGTTTCCCAGTCTGAGAAAAGGAGATTAAGATATTCACCGCTACTCCCCCTGATAGCGCCTATACCTCATGCAATTCCATTGGTTAGCATTAGAGGGTGTAACATAAATCAATGGAAGAGCCGTGTCTTTACGCACGCGGTAGTTTTTGACCACCACCCATGCTCCAGGGGCAGGTCTCCCTCACTAACCTCAAAGGACAGCTATTTATTTTATTTTTTTTTGGACCTAGAATTTTTCCCTCTAACCTGAAAGTTTTTTTAAGTTAAACCAAAGTTTTAAATCCGATTTTGTCCCCGCAAACGAGGGTGGCCGGATTCACTTCACATTTTTTTTTTTTTTTTTTTTTTTTTTTTTTTTTTTTTTTTTTTTTTTTTTTTTTTTTTTTTTTTTTTTTTTTTTTTTCAGCGCCTCGGAATAGGCTGCCTAGATAGATGGCGCTTTATAAATGATTATTATTATTATTATAAGCAATACTGCTGTGTGAGGGTTTATTGGAGCAAAAGATAATTGATCAGATGTCCTTCCTGATGCCAATCTGAAAAAAAAAGTTATATATATTTTAAAAGAAGCAGTAGCAAGATTCGAACCCGAGACCACTGTATCATGAGGTCAGCTACCTTACCATAAGACCAGCGAGGATTGGTGTGCCAGATTTGCAATTCTAATCCTTGATAACATTTACGGAATAAATCGCTACTGCTATTGTGGTCAGCGCTTAATATAATGAATAGCTCCGCTCTGGAACTGTTGCCACAACCTATGCTCCAGGAGCATGAGTGGT